>BKCH01002144.1:0-142872 GCA_008635985.1 Ficus erecta
TCTCTCAATATTTGCAGTGCCTTGAATGTAATAGGGTGTAAAAGATACCTCATCTCCTTTTTTAATTCTCTGTCCTGCATTTATCATCACCTCAAGCATGCGATCCTTAAAACGCCAATGGAAAAAACAGTTTGGCTGGAAGGAATGGTTTAGCATGTCTGCGTAAAAGAAACTATTACTGTAAAATATTTATTTAATCATTAAACAAGAAGATAAAGGACGAGCATATGAGGACCAGCACTCCATCCGACTCCATCATGATCAGATAGAAGACATTTAAACAACTTTTGCAAACAAAATTTACATATACATAAAGTATTACAAGAAATGGGAATTTTTTAAACTTCTGATGTTTAAAATTATTAGTTTTTTCTTAAAAAAAAAAAAAAAAGGAAAAAAAAAAGAAAAAAAAAAAAGGAAAGAGAAAACGGGGTAGAACTCCAGAGAATAGGGGAACATTTATAAATGAGTCCAGCAGTGGTTCTAAATGCATTTTTCTCTTCCGATGTCATTAACACCTGAATACGCACTTCCTATCTGGGTGCAAGTAAGTAAATTTATTTTCACTTGTTTGATGAATATATTATACAGCAAAACCAAAAGGTAGCTGGTTAGGATTTGACAAGACAAAGACGAAATGAAGTAGAAAGGCACATCTCTTCTATCAACCATCCTTGAGGGCTTACAATTTAGGTTGCAAGTGAACCTAGGTTGCTTACAATTCAAAGCAGCTTTAGGATGAACTTATGAATAGGAAAGAAAACAGAAGAAGAGTTCTAGATGGCTCTTATTTTGATGAACATTTTCTTGTGAGGTGCTACTAAAACATTATAGTGTGTACACCAAAACACACAATTTCCTTGTCAATATGTGCATTCAAGTAAAATACACCAAATGGAAAGTTGCGTGACATCTCAAATGTATGCAGTCACGACGACTCTTGAAGTATTGAATGAGGGAGCAGATCACAAAGAGAAAAGTTCCATTAAATGCATTCAATTATGGCAACATTTGGGAGAATTTGGGTGGACAAGAGCTTACCGGCATAAAGAATTAGCATATCTGCATCTTGAACCAGTGCACCAATCCTCGTTTGCATGTTTATGCATCGTGATTGTGCAATACTAACTGCCCAAATGAATCTTTCAGGATCTCGAGCAAGCCGCTTAACTTTAAGGGGTACACTGTTGTGCTGGTTGACATTTAACACAGATAAATACATGCGTAGATGTTGTACGATTAGTAGACAGAAGAAAAAGCAGGTATGTTAATATAAGTGTAAAATACACAAGAATTATGGTTACGCAATTCTTTTCCCAAAATTCTAATGCTCACGTTGCTGTCCTCTAGTAGTTGAAGCGAGATTGACATCCTGCAGCTCCAAAAGCTCCTCCTGTAACAAACAAAGGACAAGAAAAGATAAATATTCTTTAAGCTTTACAAACCCTTCCAGCCAAAGTGGAAAATAGAAATATTTGCATTTTCCCCTTTTACATGAAGATTCAAGTAAAATTTTGTAACTTTTTTTCTGGATTATGTCAAAGAAGATAATTCTAAGTGGTCGGCCACATAGCTGCCAGGTTATATAAAATCTCTTTGGAAATTTGTTCAATAGCAACAACAAACACCATCAAATACTGCAAGAGATTCAGCTAACAAATGCCAATTGTAGGCTTTACATTTTGTGTAGAAGAATATTGCAGCATCCTTTTACTCACGCACCAAGAAATCATTAAGTACAAGTTTAAAACACGTCAAATTTACATAACTAACAATGTAGAGACACAAATTCGTTACTTCATGTATTTTTTCTCTTGCTGTCTGTAGTATTGGTCAAAGAAGAAAAGCTTTAACCACCAAAAAAAATTCAAGAAGAAAGGGACGTGTCCGTTCTATAAACAAATTATCATGTTGAAAGATGGATGTACAGTATTTAATACCAAATGACATAACCAGTGATTTTTCATCTTTTAATACCTAGTGTTATTCTAAAACAAATGGAGCTAGAAGGGGGGTTTAAAAAATCATTGCAAAATGAAATACATGGGTTCGTTACAGCTCATATACGCACCTCTGAAGCTAGAAGCAGACTGGTGCACTCATCTGCACCAGGTAAGAAGTCGCTGTACAACTGCCAAAAGTTACCCTCCCGATCAAAGGCAAACAAAAGAAGGCATGCCAACCTTAGGTCCCAATCTGTCTGCCACAAAGAGGCGTGCCGAAAGTTCAATAAGAGAAGCTATCAGTTGAGATCCATTTGACAATCATTTGAATATTGTCACTGTTTATCATCAATAAATTAAATGCGACACACTGCCAAAGAACTTTCCAAATCAGTGAATGCAAATTCATATCAGCTTTTTTTATAAATTCTTTTTTTGTAAACATTAGAAACTTCCATTATTGATACTGATATCAGTACAAAGGAAAGAGGACAAGAAGTCCTAAAGAAAGTAAAACAAAAACAGAACTGAGCACAACAAAACTGATAAAATAATCCCATTAAATCTATGACATCTAATCGCCCCATTAAATCTTTCCAATTTGAAACAATTAAAGTAATGGACTTTTAAGTTTCTAATAGTAAGGGAAAAATCAATTACCTCTGGATTGGTTGAGTTAACAATATCAAAGATGGGATGACCAACGGGTATGATATCGGGAAAAAACATCCATGGAAGCTTCGGGCTTATGGCTAGCATCAATTCCAGTGGGATTTCCATTATAACCTGTGCAGTTAAAAACCATCAAAACATAGAAATTGCCAAATTAACAACATATAGAGATTTGCAGGTGTATCTAATATTGAAACCGACCCTGGCTCGGCGAAGTGGCTCGACATCGTTGGAAGCATAGACTCCAAATCCATCTGGGCCTTCCTTAAATTCAACACCGAAAGCTCTCATGCTTCGAACGTAGCCTATCTTGTAGAAATCAGGATCTGCTGGCTCCAACTGCAGGAATAATTTCAAAGAGAAAAACAAACAAACAAACAAACAAATAAACCGAATGTAGTTATTGTTAGGATAAAACTCTCTTCAGCCATTTGTCAAACACTCTGCATACAAACTTTTTGTAAACAGAAATCAAACAAGAACAACAAAAGTCTACTTGTTGTTAATAACTTAAGATAATCAAAACCCAGAAAATCAAATGTTTCTGTAAGGGGTTTGAAGTTTAAACCTCGGAGGGAGATTCTTGAGGTTGGGGGGGGGGGGGGGGGGGCTGAAGAAGTGGAAATGGAGGAGTCTGGACTGTTGCTTTGATGGGTCCAACTCCATTCTTTGACTTCGAATGGTCGGAGAAAAAGAACGCGGGTCGTCCTGACCAACCATGGCCCGTAAAACCCTTCTTCAACCGTCAACAAACAAATAATCTTCACTATATATAACAAAGCAGGATACGAGTGTATATGTATATATACATATATACATATAGAGAAAGAGAACCTGAGGGGGATTGGAGAGGAGGCAGTGAGAGACAGAGGAGGCAATTGGCATTGAAGACACAGAGAGAGAGAGAGAGAGAGAGAGAGAGAATCTATTCTACGACATCACTCGAAGGAAGTAGAGTAGACAGTCAGCATGCTTTGACAACGTTATCCTCCTCATACTTATTTGAGAAAGTCCATCAAGTACTGACGACGAGTTTTAGCTTAATATCACGTTTTTCTCGTATACATAAATTTTTTATATTCAAAAAGTATTCCTAAGCTTTTAAATCATCCCGAAATTAGTCTTTGAGTTTTCCAAAAAAATTAAAAGAAAAGGAAAAATAAAGTAAATATGCAGTTTCTAAATGACAAACTTTTTCATTTAACAAAATAACCGTTAACCATCAAAGTCAATCAGTGAAAAATAGATGATAATGTTGGTCAATTATTAATTAATCGTGGTCAATTAATGATTTAGATTTTCAGTCAGCTCTTTATTTGAACCTTAAAACGTCCAAAATATCCTTGATTTAGATTTCTTCAATTATTTGTTCAATTTTAATTTTGAGGGTATTTACGAAATTTTTGAGATCAAAACAATTGTCGCTCTGTATTCAATATACTCTAATAATATACGAATACAAAACTTCAAAATGCACGGTATAATGCAAAGCATAAAAATATAAAATAACGTTTAATTTAAGTTTATTTGTTTAAGGGTATTTTGAATATTTTTTACGTTAAATTAACTTTTTTATCAAGAAAATGATATAAATATGTATATTAAATAGAATCTAATGGTATTAAAATGTAATATTTCAAAACACAAGGTATACTTTCCGAATAAGAGGAAAATAAAAGGTATAAAAAAGGTAAATAACCCGATAAAATAATCATACATTCAATATAATTGTAGATATTTTTTTAGCAATCGTATTTTCTGGCTCTTTTATATTTTATCGATCACAAACATCCTTGGTTCGGTTGACTTTCTCCATTATTTATCTTCGAGTCATTCTTCTCTTATGTTATGTTTGGTAGGGTGAAACAAAGTAAGGAAAGATGTGGGATGAAAGAAAAGTGAATGGAAATGATTTTATTGGTTGTTTAATAAGAAAGAAAAGGGGAAGGAAACGAAAATAGAAATGATTAAAATGTTGTAGGGCCCACCAATTTTTATCTTCCCAAAAGTGGATGATAAACATAAATCCTCCCAATTAAAATTACTTTTTTGTCGTAACATTTGAAGTAAAAGAAAATGCATAAATAAATAAAATAGTAATTATATAACTTTTTTCTTTTATCTATGATACCGAACAACGTAAAAAAAACTAAAATATTTCATCTTTCTTATTTTCTTTCACTTATATTTTTCTTTTCCCTCTTGTTTTCTTTCCTTCTTATCAAACATAGCCTTAGCCTCCGTTTGGAACTCAGGTTCCAATTCAAAATTTTCATCTCAGTTTTTGTTTTTTTTTTTGTTTTTTCTGAAATCAATAAAAAGTATAACTAGTTTTTTGAAAAGTCAACCAATTAAAAATTTCATATCAAACTAACTTACCAAATGGAGGCTTAAAATCAACCAATTTGTGGGAACCATTGACATTAGTTTTCTCTTGACTATAACTTTATTAACTCTAAGGATCTAACTAAAAAATAAAAAAAAGTACGTTTTTTTACTCCAGTAATTTTTCTCCTATCATAATCAATACTTGGATACCCAAGATTATTAATTTAATTCAAAAATTTGTATATAATTAGTTTAGCAATAAATATAAATATTTTTCTACAAAACAAAATAAATAATTACTACACAACATTTTCTCAACAATTAAAATTAATAACTACATGCAACTGATATCCATATTATTATATTAAAAAATAAATGTGTACCATAAAATATCTATGATTCATGAAAACGTGCTTCCTAATGTCCCAGACACTATCAATTAGCATGTTACCAGGTACGCGACTCGATATTAGGCAATTTTCATATTTTCCCGAAAGACTATAGAAATGTCCATGATAATTTCCTTTACTCTTCCAGAGGTTTGTGAAGCTAGCAAGAGGACCAAATAGATCTACCCTATATAAACCCCCATAATTAATATTTATTTTGATCAAGTCATAATCAAATAATTATAATTAATCTTGATTCGAGTCACATTCAGAGACCAAAACTGCAATATAAAATTTTGTGTGTATATATATTAACGAGCATCTTTTTATAGAAAAAACAACCTGCATTCATTGATGTAATCAATTGTCATGTAATGTGATCCTCCACTATGCATATTAATAATTAGAGCTAGGTGTCAAAATGAGAATGATTGTTTTGGTTTAACAAAATTTTAAAATTATGCTGCACCATTATCTGATTAATTTATTTTCAACATTAATGACATTTAGCTTCTATTTGGTTCACAGGTTGGAGATGAAAATTTTAAGTTGTAGTTGGTTGATTTTTCAAAAACTAGTTATAATTTTTATTGAATTTTAATAAAAAGACGAAAACTCAGATGAAAATTTTGAGTTGCAAACACACCCTTAATAGATTTGATCTTGTTAAATTTTAGTTATTAGAGTTTCGGATGAGTGGGTCTGTTTCGTCCCTTTGTTAGCACCATCATTATTGATGCGAACCCTATCAAGAATAACGAGACCCGACAACAAAAAGAAACCCAAGAACGTTCTATGATTAGGTTAAGATGGGAGACCTCGACCTGTTGCTTCAATAAAAATAAGAACCTTGGTATATTTGACCTCCACCTGTTGTTTAATGCGGAACAAGAATCTCGATATAAGGAAGACGCCACAAACGGTGGTGGAAATCCGTTTGATAAGTCAATGGTGAACACCATAGAAAATTCCGATAAGTTTAAATAGTTCGTCAAAGAACCAAAGAGAAAATACTCTCACAATTTTCTGAATAATCATTCGAATTTTTCATTACCTAGACATCCTTTTAATGGCTGAACATTACAAAGAAAAGTTCCTAAAATTAGCTATCTTAAAGAAGGCTAAAATTTTGGACTAATTAAGGCTAAACGAAAAAAGAAACAATCAGCCCCCTTAGTTGGCTGATTACACACGCCTAAAAAAATAGAAAAGGAAAGTAAAAGTCAAAAGCCTAAACAAATAAAAGGAAAGTAAATATCTTAGCATGCAAGCCTTACAATCAGACCAAAAGAGTATTCCTGAACATCCCAATTTAACTTGCTAAAATTAAGCTTAACCTTGACCGGATTATTCTAGAACTTAAATCATGTTGATGCATCTTTGTTGAACACGTTGATCATGCTCAATGGGTCTCCACAAATTTACTTAGTCCAAACTTCTTGAATCAGCCCGTTGAGTATATCTTTGAACTTATTTGCTTGAGCTCTCATAACCGCCCATTTGGAACTTGAATTGGATCCCTTAAAGTTGTGCAATGATTTGCATCAATTATTCTAGATGGATTGATAGAATATTCATGAATGTTATTCTAAGTTTTTATGGCTATATGAAAATCACCATAATTCCAAATCGATTGATAGAATATCCATGGATGTTATTTCAATTTAAATTCTAAACTAACACAATTGTTTTAGCAAATTTTTTGACTAGAACATTTTTTTAAATACTTTATAAGATGTTTGACGATGGTTTTTTAGAATATCAATATTAAAATAAGTGACAAATTTAACGATGGTTTTCTCTAAAACCGTAGTTGAAAATGCCACTCGAGTGATTGCATGATACTTTATATGCACATTTCATGATGTTTAAAAACCGTTATGGAATATCTCAAACACTTCGTGATTCTGAATTCTATAATGGTAAAACTGTCATGAAAGTATTATTTCTATTACTGAAGATTAAAAAACACAAAAACAACAATATAAACCTAATTAATACATTAAAAGTGTTATGTTAAGTTGGATTAGAAGTTTTTGCATTGGATCACAAATAATTACAATACTTGAAGTTGAGTTTCCCGATTGGTGTAGTGTCTGTTAGAATTAATTGTATTTAATTAAACTAAAAAAATTAATTAGTGTGCTAAAATGTGTTTTAAAATACTCAATCAGTAGTTGAAATTTCACAATTTAGTTTTAAAAATATTTGTAAATAATATTTTTACCCCTCAACTTTTGCATAGTTACTTTTTGGCCCCGTAGCTTTTTTAAATTTGCAATATGGCCCCTCCTTCCTCCTCACCGCCTCACTGCTGCGGAGAATTCCTAGAATTTCTAAATCACCCATCCCAACTTCTTATTCGGCCCGCCCAACCTCAAAAAAAAAAAAAAAAAAAAAAAAAAAACACACACACACTCACACACATGAATACACACATATATTTGCATACACACACGGACACAGCAAACTTCCCAAGAAGGAAAGCCCAGACTTCTCCATTCCTCGCCCCATCGCTCTCCTATCTTCCACTCTCTCCATATCTCTGCGTTCTCATGAAACCACAAACAAGAAAAGAAAAGAAAAGAAATTCCTCCCTCTCATTCTCATCTCTCTCGGCCTCACTCTCTTTCACTTTCCCTCTTGATTTCGTTTCTATTTATGGGAGGAGAACTCAAGAACCAAACCTGCAGACCAAAAACCCGAGGAAGAGGCCCTTCGAACTTCTAAAAAATTTGAGCTTCCAAACTTCAAAATCCTGTTTTGGTTATATAGAAATAGCTTTAATGTGGATTAGAGATATTGTAATTTTTTTGGTTTGAAATCTCTATTTTCACCTGTGTTTTGAGTTGGCTCCGAGCAAAATGATGGTTTAAGAGCTTTAAGTTTCATTCTCGAACTTTTCTGTGTGATTTGGTGACTTTTTGGCTTGAAAATCATGGTTTTCACTTCGGGGTTCGAGCAGGTCCGAACCCAGGAATTCTCTGGGTCTGCAACGTCCGGTCAATCGGATGGCGGTGTCCGGTCAACCGGAGCCACCGTGGAAAGAACTGTCATGTGGCAGGTTCTATCTAGTCAATCGGATAGAGTAGGAACCCTGTTCGGGCTCCGTTTTCGACACTCCCATTTTCTGATTTTAATTCTCATGATTTTAAAATAGGGTTAATTTCATTAATAACACTTGTAGATATTTTATTATTAAAAATAATACTATTTTTTTTCCCTTCATTAATAGCACTTAATATGGGCCCAACAACATTTAATGTATATCGAATTACGGATTTATCCTCATTTCCTACCAGCTCAAATATCCCTCTCCCTCGCATGACCCAAAATTTTTTTTCAAACCAACATCTACAGTGTTTTAGAGAGAGAAAACTGAAATCTAGAAAGAGAAAGAGTTGCCACCCATCAGAATTTTATTTTATTTTTTTCACTTTTCCGCCTAGCCCCCCACCCATTTTGAAACCCAAATCTTCATATAATAGAGAGAAACTTCCATCTAAAGAAAGAAACTTCCATTTAGAGAGATAAACTTTTACTGTCAGAAAAAAAAAATTTAACACCTCCATTTAACACCACCCGGTCATAACCGTTATAACTGTTAGTCTAATATGCTAGTGGTCATAACGGTTATGACCGTTAGTCTAATATGTTAGTGGTCATAACGGTTATGACCACCCGGTCATAACTGTTATGACCTTTACTGGAAAATGGTCAAAAATGTTATATTTTTGTTTTAAATTTTTTTTTTAGACATAGGTCCACAACAAGAATGACCTTTACTCAAAAATGACCAAAATTATTAGATTTTGTTTAATTTTTTTTTGTTAAATGGAAGTGTTAAATTTTTTTTTTCCGACGGTGATAGTTTCTCTCTCTAAATGGAAGTTTCTTTCTTTAGATGGAAGTTTCTCTCTTTAGATGGAAGTTTCTCTCTATTATATGAAGATTTTGGTTTCAAAATGGGTGGGAGGGCTAGGCGGAAAAGTGAAAAAAATAAGATTCCGGTAGGTGGCAACTCTTTCTCACTCTAGATTTCAGTTTTCTCTCTCTAGAATACTATAGATGTTGGTTTGAAAAAATTTTTTGGGACATGCGAGAGAGAGGGATATTTGGACTGGTGGGAGATGAGGGTAAACTCGTAATTTGACATACATTAAATGCTTCTGAGCCCCACATATCATAGACTTTGATGATGTGACAGTACTAGTAATGAAAGGAAAAAAAAAGTAATACTATTTTTAATAATAAAATATCTACAAGTGCTATTAATGAAATTAACCCTTTAAAATATGATTGTACTACACTGCAGATGTTTTACCAAGAAGTTTTCTTGCATGCAAAAGAATTTAAAACAAGATTTTGAAATTTACGCTTTTTACAAGGTTTTGGTAAATTAATTAAAATAAAGTTAAGCAAACTAATTAGATTTGATATTTAAGTTTAATTATGGATTTGTGTTATGACAGATAATTAGATTTATCTGTGATTGTTTAATTTTATTGTTTAATTTTAAGGTTTTGGTATAGGATTGAAGAGTCTTAGTTTGCGTGAAGTTATTCGTAGATTTATTTTGCCAAAAAAGTAAGATACACCAACCTTGTTTTTATAATATTGGTTGTTTTATTATGCTATGAATTTCATGCTTTAAAAATCATTTTGAAAATAAAATGGTTTTATGAAAATGCTTTTAAATGGAGAGTGTATATACATATATATATCAAATGTTTTGGGTCAAAAGTATATATATATTATTTGAAAGACTCATTTGAGGTTCTTTAAGGCTTGTGGCGTGTGTGGTCCAAGTGTGTTAAATGAGAATTTCAAACTATGTCCTTTTAGATACCAGTGGATGATATTTGTAAACTTTAGGATTGTGTCAGGTGTCGAGATGTTACCTTTAACCGATCGGTCCATTTCAGTGGTGTTCCGCTGTGGTGGTGTTTATTTCAGTTATAGATCAGTGAGTATATCTATGTTCAGTGAATTTCATTTATGCATTTATTTATTTATTTACATTTTTGGCCTCGTTGATTTCATCATAACCCCTACCAAACTCTTTTTGAGTCTAATTATTTTAAATGAGTCAATTGTATCATACTGAGCTCATAGCTCATGTTTTATTACTTTAACCCCCAGGAGGTGCTAGGAGTAGTGTCGTGTAGACAAGCGTGATTCTAAGGCCACTGCGGTTCAGTGGTGACTATTTGTATTTTCCTTTCAACCATTTATTATTTCCAAGGCATGAATAACTTATACTCTCTCTCTCTGGACTGGTTTGGATGTCTGTACTTTTATTTTTGTTTGTATGATGATACCGGAGGTTGGATTTTCAAAATTTGTTTTCATATGAAAAACTTAGCCTATGTTTGCTGAATCATCTCAACTCAAACTCAACTTAAAATTTTCATCTCAATTTTTGTTCTTTTCTGAAAAGTCAACAAAGTTTATAACTACTTCTTAAAAGCCAACTCAACTCAAACTTAAAAATTTCATCTCATCTCAAACTCAACTCATTCAACAAACGGACCATTAATACTCGCTGTTTTGATTAAAAATGCTATTTGATAGTTTTCAATAATTTAAAAATGGTAGACTTTAGGTCAAATTACAACTTGGCTCAATACTCTGATATGTTTTCTAAAGTTAGTTAAAATATGAATTTAATTAAAAGTGTGTGCGAATTTCGAATATTATGTATTTTATTCGATTGACTTCTTTAATCAATGAATTTATTTTAATTAAACCCTTTCACGTCACCATCTTCTGTTTTGGGTCGGTACAACTGGTTTAATTAGTCCCACCTCTTTTGTAATATTGTTACTCATGATTTTTTTTTTCATTTATTTATTTAATTACTTTCTTGAGAAGTTTGGAGAAGGTACGTTACTGTTTGTTGTTCAACAAGAAAATAGTAGAGATGTTACAAGTAAGCCAACAATATAACAACAACACCAACTAACTATACAACCATATATTGTGTATAACCTCATCACTTCACAGCAGCTTCACCCACGCACCCAAACTAGGTATCCCAGCGTGCACCACAAATAGCATATAATACCCTGGCGGCGCAATCTCCGCCGTCGATGGACTGATGATGCTTGTGTTATAAGCAAACCGCGCGACTCGCACAACCCTCGCCAGCTTCATATATCACTACCATTCTTTGGTTCATCCCAAAATAATGAGTCGTAAACGATGGCGCTATTAAACTAATTGACACCGCGTTTGTTGTGTTTACACTCGGCCACCGAGAACACCACGGAGAAAAATTGGCCATACCCTAAAACCCTAGTGACTGCGATAATTTTAGGTCGTACTGGCTCATTATCCACCGACAAGTATGGCGGTGAGAATGCATCGAGGCTTAGCTCTGTCGGGTAGTCTACTCCGGTGAAGTTGTAGTAAATGTGCGGGTTACTACCACCAACAAGAACCTGCCCGTTGGGTAGTAGAATTGCCGTGGAATGATATAGCCTTGGCCGCAATGAGGGCTCCAAAATGGTAAACCGGTGGAGTAAATCACTGGGGCCATCACCGGGTCCTGCCCTAGTTCCCACCCAGCTGTGCCCTGCCCCACACCGTTGATTATGATGATGTCACCCGAGGGCAAAATTACCATATCTCCCATAGCCCTAGGCATGGGCATATCCTCCATGACCCAATTAGAGTTTTGATAATTTGTGACCAGTAGTCTCCCACATGAGATTAGGGCTTCAACAAAGGTTCCTTCCAAAGCCATCTGATGAGCGCCACGTGGCGCTCCGCCGCAAACCATGATTTCAGCTTCAAGATTTGATTTGTTCTCGTCCAAAGGAAGCAAAACGGAGGAGCCTGAGCTCGGATAGTTCCGAGGATCGCCGCCCGAGATCGGTGGAAACTCCTTAATAATGCGATTATGATGGTAATTGAATGATATGGACCGCGTGTTGGCAAAGATGAACAAGTTTCCGTCCGGTAACAATTGAAGAAATGGGTACAAATTATTCTCATCAGAATCCGAAGTTTGTCTTAAAAAAACGAAGCCCTAATAAAGAAGGGTTTTCGGGGTTCTTAGGGTAGAATTCGTAGTTAATCTGTCACCTCCCTCCGACTACAATTATTCGACCATCCGGCAATACTTGATTGGAAGCATACCATCTTCGTCGAGCCAAGTAATTTGGAGTCTCAAGCCAATCACAATTATCTTCATCCAAGCAAGGACTAAAAGTCCGAATGACATGGTCACCGTCGTTGAAACCACCGTTTTGGACAAGGGTTCCGTTGGGGAGGACGGAGCCAGAGGAGCACCAAGGGTCGGTGAGGAGCATGGGAGGCCGGAAAGCATTGAGGACGACATCGTAGAGGACGGAATGAGCGGTGCAATCGTGTTGGAGGGTGGTGTCGGAAGGGTCAAACCGGCACCGGCCGCTGCCGAGGGAGAGGTTGGAAGGGCCGAAGTCAGTGCGGTCGTAGACAACAACCTTGTTGTTACGTAGAAGCTGCATGTGCATGGCTGAGATGCCAATGCTTTCTTGCAAGAGATTCCAAGACCCTAATTGGCTGCGGAAGAATGGTATTTCACTACTACTATTTAGGGTTTGGCATGAAACTAATATTTTAGGATTATAGTTGATTATCAAATGTGAGGAGAGAATTAGGACGATAATGGA
Organism: Ficus erecta; assembly: GCA_008635985.1. Lineage (NCBI taxonomy): Eukaryota > Viridiplantae > Streptophyta > Magnoliopsida > Rosales > Moraceae > Ficus > Ficus erecta. The sequence continues at coordinate 12,991 of BKCH01002144.1, forward strand.
AATGGTGTTCATTTTTTTCCCCCTTTTTTGTGGGTTTTTAGGTATAGAGGGATGTAGTTTTGAAGATTAATTGTTGGTTTCAGATAGAAAATTAGTTGGTGTAAGTGTAGTGAGGAGGTCAATGAAATGAAGAGAATGGGAGTGTTCAAATAATAAAGTAGGATTAGAAGGAAAGATTAAAGTATATGGTTAACATATATATATAGGAGGGTTTGTAGACTATTTAAAATAATGTGCCTTTTATAATAAGTGGAGAAAATATATGCAAAGAAAAAGGGAAAGAACTTCGCGTGAAATCAAACAGAGAAAAAAACTCACCTAAACTACACAATATGGTACGCAGAACTTGTAGTTAATAGTATTTTTGACGAAAATAGTTAAAGTAAAGTGTACGCTTTTAAAATATTTGAAATAAATAACAAGTTTATTCGGTAAGTATAAAATTTACTGGGTATAAATAGCTAATTTATTAGGTGAATAGTAAATGTACTTTTAGTAAATAAATCATTTACATAATAAAATTTTCTGTTTACTACTAATTACTGTAAATATTTTAAAAATATGTTATTTACTTTAATTATTTTATTAAAAACTGATATTTACTTATTTCTCTTTATAATTCGTTTCTAGAAGCAGCACATAGTTATATTACTAGCTATCAGATGAGTACAAAATTCTTTTACAAGTATAGCTGTTGTGTGTTCTGTGTTTTGGCCAATCTTTTAGTGCTAGTGTTTGGAAATCGAGGAAAGATGATCTTTGCGTGACAAGAAATTTTTTGCAACTACAGTATGGATTGAGAGTGTAGAGCTCAAGAAATATGAGACAAGGGAAATAGTGAGATGGGATTTTTTCCCGGTTGTTGTAGAAGGCTGAGCATTTATTTACCCTGCAAGAGTTCGAGAAAATGTTGGGGCACAAAAGGAATTAATACATTTTAGTGGTCACCATTTTCTCCGAAGGTAACCAAACCAGTTCAAGAAGATAAAAACTACTTTTTCTAAGGAATATTGGCATACAACAATGCTTTGATGAAAAATAACCAACGATTGCTATGTCAATACCGACAAACACATTAATATATCTTAATTTTAACCTATATAAAAGAGCCAAGGAATATTGCTATTCATCTTAGCCACATGTAAGTCTCTCTTTCTTCTTTCCCTTCTTGTCTTTTTTTTTTTTTTTTTAAAAAACTTTTTAGCTTCTCACTCACACCAGAACTCTTTTCCCTAGCTACAACCTTCCACGTGCAGCCATTTTCCTTCTCCTTATTTCTTTCTTTCTTTCTTTCTTTTTTTCCTTTTTTTTTTTTTTTTTCCCCCACTCTTTGTCGTTTTATTAACTTCTTTATTTTTTCTTCTTAAATCTTCTTACACTATCTTGCTTTCTTTTCTTTATTTCATTTTTTAAAAACTTTTTTCTTAAATCATTTATCATTTAATTTTTAAAGTGTTTTACCAGACCAAATATTTTACACTGCTATTATTTTGTATGTTTCACGAAATATTTTTCACTGCTATTTAATCCCTATTACGTAATAAATTTTTGCACAAAAATCCTAAAAAAAATTTCTTTCAATTTTTGAAATACTATTTTTTTTCTAATTACTATTAATTTTTGTTTTCACAAATGTCTTTGTTTAAACATTTTTTTGTCTCTACTTAGTTTCTTTTTTATTTTATCAATTCTTAGTTACTTTTCTTTATTTTGCCGTTTAGTGCTTTTTTCTTTCTTTCCTTTTTGTTGTTTTCTACTTATGAGCTTTTTTATCCTTCTTAGACTCTTGTCTTTAATTTTTTATTTTTTTTTATAAAATACATAAAAGTTAAATTATGCTTACTTGTTTATTGAATTATTGTTATGTCATTTACATAAAATATATTATTATGAGATTTCATACGCAGATCGGGTGTCCTATATATCTATATTTATATTTATCTTATCTTAATACATATAAAAGAGTGAAAGTTTGTTTTCTCCCCACTCTAACTTTCATCCACTTGTTGCTTCCTCATTTATTTATTTTTTTTGGTTGTCACTCTTTTTATTTTTTATTTTATTATTATTATTTTTAAATTTAAATCATATCCTTGGTATTATTTTTTCATACATATAAACATATACCTATATGCCAATACAATTGTAACATATAATCTAATATAATCTAACTTAAAAGTCTCATCAAATGCCATTCACAGTTTCTCTCTTGGTTTTTTATTATTTTATTTTATTTTTTTATGATGATGAATACGGATTAGAAGTTTATGGATGTTGGTTGCCTACTTTACACTATCGTTTGGGTCACAGAAACAAACCACAATTATTATTTTTTTCATAATGGTTTTTCTTTAAAAAAAAAAAATCCAAACCTATGTATCTGACTAAAATTGCAACAATTTCAAAGTAAAACTACCTTATATGTAAATACAAAAATTGTGAGTCAATTGACATCCTTCATATATTTTTTCCCACACATCTGTTTAAAACATTCATCAATTAATTTGAAATTTTAATTATTATTTTTTTACACATCTCATATCTATTACTTTATTACATATACACAATTAAAAGTGAGAATAAATTTCTTTGGAGTTTTGTAAAAGTGTGTCGTCTAGATTTTTTTAACATGATTAAAAAGAGTTTCACCTAAAGTTTTCTGGGAAATTTGTAAAGGAGTTTTTTTTCTTTTTTTTTTTTTTTTTTAAAGTACCGTAAGGATTTTGATTTATTTATTGATTTATTTTTTTGTTTTGTTGTCTTGTGCTTTTTCTTCGTTTTCTCTTTAATTTTTATATTATTAGATAGTATTTCACACTTGCGGAATACATTTTTCAACTAATATATAGCAATAAAACATTGATATAGCTATTTGCATCTCACAATCACAAATGTTGATGTATTTCCCAAGGAAAAAAGAGATACTATTGTTAATAGTATTTTTATGAAAAAACATAAATAACAAGGTTTTAAAATATTTAAAATAAATAGTAAATTTACTACGTGAATAGAAAGTTTTCTAAGTAAATAATTGTAAGAAATAAATAAGTCATTTACTTGATAAATTTACCATTTATTCTAAACATTTTTAAAACTTTCTTTAAGGTTAAAACCTTTTATTTATTTCAATTATTTATGTAATAATATTATTGGATGTACTGAAGACTATTAAAAATAAAATATATATTAAAACCCTATGAAAATTTCAATTGTATAAGTTTGACACGAATTTAAAATTTTAAGGTTGATAATTATTTTATTTACTTAGTAATTGTCTATGGTTACGGCTAAAGGGCTTATTTCCAGATTTTATTGTACCACTTCCTTTCCATCTCAGTTCTATATCCTCCACTCCAGAGTCTGCACACAATACTTTCATCTGTTCCTTTCAACTTGTTGATTTCCTTTTTCTGTTCGAATATGGGCTTATTATAACCTGAAACTTTTGGAAACAGATCCGAAACTATCCAAAAATAAAAAATAATAATTATTATTATTAAAAATAACGACAACAACTTGAAATTTAACCATAGGTCTTTAATCCAGGATACTAAATGCACAAAACACACTTTTGTTCATATAATTTATTAGATAATTCACGTTTTAAATGAGTATTTCCATAATATTAATTCATAATATTTTACTTTGGAAATATTTATTATTTTATTTATTTTGTTTTTCTTTCCTCCTCCTCTTTTTCCTTTATTTTCCTTTTTCTCTCCTTTCTTCCGCAGGTATAGCCACTGTTGTGGCTCAATCCCTACGTGCGCCATTCCAGCCCAGACCGCAGCCCAAGCCCGCGCGCAGCCCAGCTGCCAGCCCCAGCTGTTCCCTCCACGTGCACTAGCTCAGGCTAGCGAATCTGCAGCCAGCGTGATCCCAGGCCCACGTTCTCAGCCAAGCTGCCAGCTTCAGACCACTCCAAGCCCGCTTGAGTTTCGGGCCGAATCCTCAGCCATGCCCGCCAGCAATTCTCTCCAGCTTGGCAGCATAATTCCTGGGCCGAAAGTCAAGCCTGCAAATCACGGGCCTTGCATCCAGCTTTATTGATCCTCAGCCTCAGCTGGTTTACCGCGAGTTTCCGGCTGATTTACCAGTCTGGGTGGTGGATTTGTTGTGCCAAAAATCCTTTCTAGCGGCTATATAATGAGGGTTCCTCAAGAGGGCGAGGATGTTGTGTTTTTAACCAATTTTTGGTGGAGTTTAGAGTCAAGATATAATCATATTTTTATCTTTTCTTCTCCTATTTTCTTTAGAGTTTTTGAGAGAATGTTGAGCGTTTTAGGCTAATTTCTCTCGGTGAAGCTAGAGATGAACTCATGTGTTGAGTATTCCAATTGAGGTTTTGTTTGTTTGGTTTTATAATGCATATATATTTGAGTGAATTATTCTTCTCCATTTTCTAATTTTCTTTGAATGCAAAATATTATGTGCTAAGTTTTTATATAGATTCAGTCATGCTTTTTCCATGTAAATTTTGTCATGTAATGTTTTGTAATTAGAATTATTTTATAAGTTGATCTTTTATTGCAATATTGTCAATTTGATATATTATCGATTTTAGATAATTTATAATAATAATCTTTTTAGTCTTAACGTGAGAAGTTAATTCATTTGAATACTTTTGTTGAATCAAAACTAAAATTGGAAATCAATACACGTGAGGGATTCTTGATGCTCTACCACCTTTTGATTATTGAATTTTCTTTCTAAATTGCATTGTCTTTAAATTTGATTTAAAATCACAAGAATACTTCTTCTTCTTCTTTCTTTGATTACTTATTTCTCTAACGCTTTTATTCCGCTAATCTCTTCTCGTTTATTTTTATTAGGGGTGACAATTCGTGTCATGTGTCGGATTCGTGTCGTGTTAGAGCCGTGTCGAATTTTTTCTTCCTCAACCCGAACACGACCCGTGACACGAAAACGACTCGAAACCGTGACACGAACACGACACGAACCCGTAACGGGTTGACACGACATGAACCGAACTTGACCCGCGACACGAAATTCAAGTTGGACCCGAATTTGACACGAAATTCAGGTTGGACCCGAAATTGACATGAAATTAACATGAATTTGACCCGAAATTGACAAGACATTTGACCCGAAATTAACACGGAAAAATTCATGTCATGTGCGGGTTCTACGGGTTCAACCCGAACACGACACGAATTTTTCCGTGTCCATTTCGGGTGACCCGAAATCGACACGACCACTATTTTTCCCAACCCAAACCCGCGAAATTCGTGTTGTTTTCGATTCGTGTCGTCGTGTCACGACCCGTATTGCCACCCCTAATTTTTATCACCTCCTCGTGGGATTGACCGTCCTAATTGTGCTACAATCGACTGCTTGTTTTTGCACACGTTTGGGCGTAATCACTAACATATGGACTAAAGAGTGCTAAATGATCAAAATTTGATTCACAAAAATAGATACGGAATTCTTTAACATGCGCATTGGAGATAACATATACTTTGCTCTACCTCGGTGACATACTCGAATTAAACCAAAACAGAGAAACAGAAAATAGGATGGAAAAACACAACAGATAAACATAGAGGTTCAGCCTAGTTCCTTTTCCCTCGACCCTTTTTTGGTCCAACAACCACCCATCCATCGTCCACTTCAGCAGATGTCTCCGGCGCTGGCTTGTCTACTAGCGTGTCATCCGAGTTCGAATTTGACACGGACTTTGACGAGCTAACTGTCATGTTCGATGATATATCTTTCATAAAACTATCAGGTTTCTCATCCATGTTCTCGTCATCGTCGTCATCATCATCATCGTCGTCATCATCATCGTTTGCCTAAGAACAGTTGGCAAGCAAAACACAAGATACCTGTAAGTTATCTGCCATTTCAACTTTCTGAATAACTGCACATGGCAACAACAACCATCCATGGTCTGGAGAATAAAGTTTGCAAGAAAATGTGTCCAACGTGAAACCTTTGCTTGCATAAAAAAATCCAACAAGTGGCATATCGAGACAGATATAATTCAATTACGATACAAAGAGTTCATTTAAGATCATGACATCAATTATTAGGCGGACTTCACCAATCAAATCAAGTTATCCCCAACCTTTTGAGCTCCATACTACAGACCATTTGTTCAAAGAAGGTGATTGAAATCCGCAAAATTCCAGTGCTTTTCAACAATGCAAGATATGTGTATATACTTATTGATTTTTATTGCATCTCAATTTAAATATCGGCCACAAGCTGGGGGGCAAAAACATAAAACAGAGTATGATTTATCAGGATCGATTGCATACTCATCAAGTCCAGATCAAGAAGTAACATTTTCTTGTGGAAATCAAAGAAAGGTGAAGAAGCAATACCCTAATAAAAATCATCTCTTTCATATGTCAGTATGTCTTATTAAATCTCGTATACTTTGCAGTCTCAGGATTTTAATTACAAATTACCTGTCTGACATGAGAAACAGGGACCCTCAGATGATTAGATTCCTGAAGAGCTTCAATGGACTTAAAATTACCAGCCAAACACTCCTCATGCATAATCATTAGTTTTTCGGCTACCTGCATAGATTGAGGGAAAAAAAACTTTACACACCAATTTAATGTAAAATTTAAAAAGAAATAAAAATAAAATAAAAAACAAAATAACGGTTAGAGACAAGCTATACCAAAACCCACCCTGAAACTAAAAACTGGCCCTAAACAATGCAAGGCCTACTACAAGTTTTCACCAATAAAAGAGCTGAAAATTTAAAGTCTTGTCTTCACAACTCAATTTCAAATCCACATCTCTTTTTCTCTCTTTTCTATTTTCAGAAAATTGAAAATTTAAAAGTTCATAACTTTCTTATTTCAAGTCAAAATGACATGATTCTCGAGTCTAAATGCTCAAAACGGCAAGAGAAACAAAACAAGATTCATATATATATTTTTTCCCTCAACACATTTCAAGTTTCTACACTAATTAAAAATCACAACTTGTTTTCAACTTACATTTCAATTAAACACACATCTCCAAACATTCACTCATTTATATAAAAACAACTACACCTCCAATCGGTGTTTCAAAAGGGCCCTGAATCATGGTGATGTAGGGCTATAGCTGTAATGCCCAGCAAATCCAAGTTCCCTATTTTCCCACTCCAATTTCTAAATTCCCATTTTGCTGGCTGCCTAATTTCTCTCATCACCCTTGCTTCTCAATATCTAAATAAGAGACACCAAGAAAACTTGGACTAAGTTATTCCTAACTCACTTAACCAATAAGATTGAAAACTAAACTAAAATCCATCTCGTCTACAGAGAGAGGAAATCGGAAGAGCGATTGTTAATCACGTCGAAAAGAGCAATCAGAGTTAGGAATTACCTCTTCAATGCTGCCATCATCAACCTCAGTATTCAGAGAAAGCAAGCCTTCAAACAGCATCCCTTCTAAATCATCTATGTAAAGATCCTCTGTCAACACAACAAGAAAACAAACAAACAAACAAACAAACGAACAAACATGAATCTGTCTTTTTCAAAGAGCTAAAATCATCATTAAGATTCCAAATAACAGCAAGTTTTATGATTTTTTTTTGGGTTGGGGGGGGGGGGGGGGGGGGGTGGTGTTTAATTTACCGGATTTGGAAGAGTTAGAGGTGAACCAGGAGAAGATTTGGGAGTTGATAAGGTCGGCTTTCTGGCGAGAATTGCGACCGCCCCACTCGTTTTGGACGGCCAGTTCGAGAGCCGACCACCGACACAGAACCAGACCTATTCCTTCTCTCAACGCCGCTTCCGCCTCCGCCGACAACCCCGGCTTCTTCTCGCCTTTCATCTCTCTCTCTCTCTCTTTCTCTCTGAATCTAAAACCCTAATCAGACTCCGATGATGGTAATTATGAGAAGAAGCTGCTAACAATCTCGATTCTTCAGAAACAAACAAACAAAAATTCGACAATAATTAAGAAGAGCAAAGCATAAATTAAGGATTTAATCGCAAAGGATTTGGATTGCGTTTTGCGTACCTGAAGAATCCCAGAGAAGCCAAAACAATGAGAACGATGTGAGTTTACACTTTGCCAGGGTTTGGGGTTTCCAGCTCGATGTCTCCCCCACAGGCCACAACCAATTGCTCACGTGCCAATCACGTTCTTTTTTTTTTTTTTTTTTTCCTCCTCTACTGTAAGATAGACACCGAATACTTTTTTTTTTTTTTTTACATCCAACCCTTGCATTTATAACTTCTGGTACGATCCATCCTTTTTACTTATCTATAACAATAATATATAGAAATCAGAGTTTAGTTTCTGTGCACTTACTCACCCCTCACTGTTCAAACTTTTGGTTCATCATTTTTTTTTTTTTTTTTTTTTTTTTTTTTTTGCTGCTGCTGCTTCGATACCCTTCACTCCTTTTCCTTCATCTTTTCTCGCCTCTTCCTACCTATTTCTCGCCTCTTCCTCCTTGCCTCTTTACTCTTTTTTTCTTCTTCATCTTCTCAGCGCGAACTCGAACCTGTTGGCGAACTGCTCGACACAGAGCCAAACCCAGATGGCAGAAAGTGGAAAACGAAACTCGGCCAGGAGAAGAAAGAAGAGTAATATTATTGTAAATGAGGTACAATTTATTATATATTTATAAGTTCATTATATAAATTATCAAAATTAAAAATTCAGGGTTCAAATTATAATTTTACGATAAATTTAAAGTGTATCAATGTAAAAAAAAAAAAAAAAAAACTTTTGTAGCCATTTATTAATGACAATTCAAGTATTTAGGGGGTGTTTGGTGTGTAAGTTTGAGTTAAGATTTGTAAGTTTAAATAGTAAATTTTTTTGAATTTTCAGAAAAGACAAATAACTTTTTGGGGAAAAAAACAAAAAATATAATGAAAAAAAGTACAGTTTAGTTTAAACTAAACTTTTTACCAAACAAGACCTTAAAAAAGAAAAAAGAAAAAAAGAAAAAAGAAAAACACCCCATTTTGAAGAATTAAAGGTCATTTCAGCTAAAAAAAACCGGAAACTAGAACATCACAAACATAATAGTTAAAAACCAACAGTGCAATTAAGGCTTTTTATATTTTACAATAAATATTTACACACGGAATTGTAGAATTTGTTTTTTGGTTGAAAAAAAACACATTATTGTAGAATTTGTTAATGTAGAGAAGAAGATACATATTTTATGAAAAATGTTAGAGATACTAATTTTATAAAATGTTGTCGTTTTTTAAATAGATATTTAAAAATTATCACATCTTTTCCAATAAAAATATAATAACTCAACTCTACAGAAAAGTTAGGGTCCATTTGTAGGAGGATTTGGAGATGTTAAAGATATTTGAATTAGGATTTTAAAACTATGTGTTTGGTCGGAAAAAAAAATTTGCTTGCAGTAAAAAAGTTAAAAAAAATTCATAAAATGTGTTAAAAATATCAATATAGATATTGTTTCGTTATTTTCAAAATTCTATGTAATTTAAATTTAAAAAAATCTCATTTGGATTCGAAATATCAAAGTTATAAACTTATTACAGAAAAAAAAAATTATCATAAATACTTAAAAGATGTAAATAACAAAAAGTAATTTTGAGTGGAGAAAAAAAAAAAGAAAAAAAAAAATCTCAAATCCACATACCACTCATATTTTAATTGTTTTCACAGCCCTTTATTCCTGAGTCTTTTTTAATTGTCCTATGTATTGGAAACCCTACAGCAACCCAAGGTTTTTAACTTTTGAATCCTCCAACTATGTGATGTTTTTTTTTTAATATTATCTACAAACAGGAAATTAGAAAAAAAAAAAAAGGGAAAAGAAAAGAAAAGAAAAAGAAACTTTCTGAGAGTTCCTGTAAATAGATAATTTCCTAAAGTAGTTCTCCAAAAGAAGAACTGGGGAATATCCCTAGCTTTCACGAAAGCCATCAAATGATTGTTTGTATCTCTGTGTATATCCATTTCCCTGTTTCTGCTCCACGATGGATGTTCTTCTTCTTCTTCTTCTTCTTCAGCTCCGTATCAATTTTTAGCCTTCGTTTCTGCAGATAAAGAAAAAATAAATAAAAAAGATATTTATCGTAAAAAATAAAGAGCTTTTTAAAACATAACAAATGAGATTTCAGATTTTCTTTTAATCATCTCCAAATAAAAAAGGTAGATTGTAATTTGTGAAAGCTCATCATGTTGCTTGAAACATAATTAAGTCCTAACACTCAGTTAATCGTTTCAGAAAGCATGCAAACGGGGTTTTACCTAATGAAATCATACAGAACCTTGTCGTAACGGTTCTGCTTCTGCGGTCTGCACTCGGTTGTTATGTTGGTTGTCAAGAGGCATGTACTGTGACATGATAGCCATGATCTCCGAGTCCATGTACGCCTGCAAATTGAGATAAGTAAATTTATCGCATTCGATTGATAATACAAACGAACTTATGGTCCATGTGCAATTAAGTGAAACGAGCATTTTAGGCATACCCTGAGCCTATACTTGTAAAATATGTAACCAGCGAGACCTGCTCCAACCACCGCAGCAAGAACCACCATAGTAATGAACCATGCAAATCTCGATCCACGTCTCTCTGCGTACAACAATATCAAAAAAAAAAAAAAAAAAAAAAAAAAAAAAAAAAAAAAAAAACTTGCCTTGTTTCAAAAAAAATTTCAACAAGCACCAATTCATAGTTGGATATAGGGAAGTTGTTTTTCATTAAAAAAAAAAAAAAAAAAAAAAAAAAAGATCTAGGGAAGTTGAATGAGATCACATTTGATGTCATGTCAACGGATAAAAAGTTAAGTTCATTAATAACTCTCTCGCAAAAATCACGTAATTCTTTTATTTTTAATTTTTCAGAATAAAGTTGTGTAGTAGTCAAATTAGACACTCTAAATTAATACATGGCTAACAGCTTAAATCATTAACTAGTTCATGAACAAGTCTTAATAATCTCTATGCTAACCCCCCAAAAAATTCCCTATATTAAAAGCTTCAAGTTAACCAAGTTATCGATTATTCTTGTTAATAACAAAGCTCAATGAATCTAAATTAGTAAAAGAAAAATCGGTGGACAGGAGATGGGATACAAATACAAATCATAAGTGGATAAGAATATCAAAGTTTTAAGGACGGGGTTTCGAGTGTCGTTGGCGGTAAGTAAACTTTTCCATACACAAGAGTGAATAATGGATTATAACCGTTTGAATCGTCTTACCGATACAAGTATCTTGCTCCTTCATATACAGAAGCCCCCCCGAACACTTGCACTCGTATCCACCCCAAGTGTCCTTACAGCTGCAACCATCGCACTGACAAGCACTATGTTCCTTGCATTCATCAATATCTATTGCACAATAAAAGGAAACACAGAGACTCTAAGAACTAAAAGACCTTAACATTTACTTCACATGAAAATATTATTCTTTCTTAAGAGTATTGTTATTGGAATGCTCAGTCACCTTCGCATTTATTACCATCCCCACGAAAACCATTTGGGCATCGGCAGCCAGATAAGTCAGAGTCCTGAAAAGAATTTTTTAAACCTATAATCTCATGAAATGAAAAGTATAAACAGAACCTATTAAAAGCATAGTCAGCTAATAAATTCACAGAACAAGTACAAGAAACATGTAAATATGACTGAACTGAGCACGCCGAGAAAGATAATCCGTTCCGGGTTTCTGACCAGCACCCTCCATTGCCCATTGTACATCTTGCAGGACCAAAAGCTGTTAAGATAAAAGCACTTCATACATTACACTGACATAATAATAATGCACACTCCATTAAACCAAATGAGTGGCACGTAATGATTGTGAATACAAGTAGCTTGTATTAGTACATCGAGTTCTGGCATAGCAAAAACTCATACAGCGAGGACAGTGTGGAATGAGAAAAACATTGCTAGGATGAATTAAGCGACATAATTCACATGAACCCTGGTAGATTTTAACCTATCCCCTAGAGCCATTCCCCAACGGGTCCTGCGTAACACCACAGAATAGGAGCTCGTGTGGAAACTTTTCGTTCTGTGTAAACTTGTGTTTATAGAGAAATGGGTTTACCTTCACAAGATGTATAACCGTCGCCTTTATACTGAACACCATTTACAGCAGGGCACTCACAAACTCTTCCCCGAAATGTGTCCTGAAGAAACAAAGAAAATAATACACAGAAAATTCAGCAACGTCACTTATATAATCAAATATGTTCTAATCTTTTTGTGAACGTACCCTGCAAGCAGTTATATTAGAATGTTTATCCTGCCAACAGCCACCGTTCCTTTCAAGGCACTCGTTTGTCTCGAGATCTGTTCAAATAAAATGAACAAGGAAAATATATTAGTACAGTTCCAAAATGTATGTAACAGAAAAGAAAAGGAAAGATGATTAATTGAGCGAAAAAAAAAGAAAAAAAAAAAGGAAAGATGATTAAGACATGGAAATGAAAGAAGAAGATTAACCTGTACTCAGACAAATTGAAGGTTCAGTTGTCTCTTTAAATCCAGCACATATAGCCCTTAGCACAGATGTCCTCTCCAATTTTCCTTAAAACCAAGCAACATTAACGAAATTCATCATCTTCATTTGGTATACAATGAGGAAATAAGTTATCATAAGCTCAGCCAAATCTTATCGAGATTTAGATATCAACAATGGCAAGTAAGGGAAGTAATAGTGGCTGGTAATTTTAAGCTCGGAAATATGCTAAATTAGTCAAGATGATCTTATTATGCGTTAAGTTTTCATATCCGCAAGTTATTCCCCAAAACACCATGGGGGCACGCTACTTTAACTAAATATGGATGAAAATGTATAACCATGTTATTACTTCAAATCCAAAAGGCTTTGGTCATCAAGGTCATAAGAGTAAGGAAATTAACAACTAATTAAGGGAGAAGACTAGGGAATAGAGCTGCTTGGAACAAACCTCGATACTGAACATTGTTAATCACCAATGTTGGCAAGATGGTAACATCACCACGAGATCCTTGGCCGACCTGAAAATTAGAAGTGTGCAGAAACAAGAAAGAGTTGAGAGGAGTCATGTAAACTGAATTGAGCAACCATGGCCATCTCAATCTCTTTGATAGTCAAACAACAAAACAAGTTCCTTAAATCACACGACTATCATTTATAGGGGTGGCAATACGGGTCGCGACACGACGACACGACTCGAAAACGACACGAATTTCGCGGGTTCGGGTTGGGAAAAATAGGGGGCGGGTCGTGTTCGGGTTGGGAAAATTGACACGAAAAAAAACGGGTCGTGTTCGGGTTGGACCCGTTTTTTTCGTGTCACTTTTCGTGTCAATTTCGGGTCAAGTTCGTGTCAATTTCGGGTCAATTTTCGTGTTAATTTCGTGTCAATTTCGTGTTGCGGGTCAATTTTGTGTCAATTTCGTGTTGCGGGTCAATTTTGTGTCAATTTCGTGTCGCGAGTCAATTTCGGTTCGCGTCGTGTCAACCCGTGGTGGGTTCATGTCGTGTTCGTGTCGCGGTTTCGTTTCGTGTTCGTGTCACGGGTCGTGTTCGGGTCGGGGAAGAAAAAAATCAACACGGCTCTAACACGACACGAACCCGACACGCGACACGAATTGCCACCCCTAAGATTCATTTAGAAGAGGCAATGAAAATGTGATCTAGGCACAAAAGGTATGACCTGCACTAATTGTTCAGTTTTTAGAACATCATTCTCCACATCAGCATCAGGATCGCCCATGCAATTCTTAATCTTCTCGATGGATATATCTGCATCGATGAGAATAGAGATATTTGAAACCATACACAAGTAGGGCCGGTGAATAAAGCAGCGACAGACAGTAGCGTTTACCTAGAGATTTTATGACATCCTCAGCACAATCTTTGCTGTATCTTTTCTGTTTCATAGAGCACCTGACGTGAAAGTCGGTAACAAAGTCCCACCAAACCCAAGGCCGGTTGCTCTCCTTGGCAACTCTATGCACACAAAGCTGCCTCAAGTTCTCAAACACCACATCCTTCCCTTGGTACCCCTCGCTGAAATCCTTCTCGGGGTCAGGTGCGCAATATCTCCCGTGGTTTATGCACTGGGACTTGCATTGAGTGCTGAGGAGGAAAGCCGCTGGGCAGTACCAAGTTATGTAATGCGGCGTAAAGAGGGTGTAGCCTCCTCTCTCGAGAATCTGTGCATGACCCTTGAAGTTCTTCACAAAGTCCATTTGCTCGTTGCAACGGGCTCCACACTCGTCATTGCTGTTTGTCCAAAACTCATACTCAACTCTATTATCAGGATGGGGCATGGACTCTCTCCAGTCTAGTTTAACCACGACGTCTTGATGGTTTTTCAAGCCCTCCTTCAGGTTGTCACCGAAGGATTTCTCAATCAAGGCTGAGGGAATGTTGATCTTTTCGATGTACCCGTCTGCATCGTTGCTCTCCTCCGGTGAATCCATCGTTATTAATGGCTCTTCCATGTTATCAGCCACCAACACTGCTGCAGCTCCTGCCTGTTGAGCATTCCATACCTTCAAAGCAAAGTAGCAACCTAGAAGGCCAACCAAAAAAAAAAAAAAAAAAAAATCAGAATCCATTTTCAAATCTTTTATTATGAAATAACTGTTCCTCGGCCCCAAGAATCCAAACAAATACAACCAAAAGAATGAAAAAAAAAGAAAAAAAAAAGGTTAAAATCTATGGCACAGGTTGGCCTGGATAAATTACAAAAGACAAAGAACAAAACAGGTACTTTAGTTTGTATGAATAATTGAACAACAATTACAAGGAAAAAGCCAAAACTAATAAAGGAAAAATGTTGAAGATAGGAAAGATAGAGGCCTTTTGATAACTTGACATTCCTGATTTGTCTAAGATTTGACAAAAATAAAAAATCTAACAAGGCTTGCATGAGCCACTAGAACAGGGGAAAAACAGAGCAACTGTTGGTACCAACTTAAACCTATAAAAGGGAAAAAAAAAAAAAAAAATCTTTTGAGACAAGCAAAACAAATGGAAACTTCATGCTTTTGCTGAAAGTAATCAAAGGATAGAAGAAAAGGAAGCAACCAAACTATCAATTAAAAAAAAAAAAAAAAAAAAAAGAAAGAGAAGAGAGATTGCCACAACAAACTCATGCCCATTACTTGATTTCATTTCATAATAAAATTACACAAAAAAAGAAAAAAGAAATTCCTATCTCAATGAGATATGCAAGGAGATTCTCAAAAAATAAAAATAAAAATAAAAATAAATAAATAAAAAGAGGAAAGAAACTGAGTGAATGAGCAATCAACCAATTTCTCTGTTTGCATTAAAGAGCAATTAACCTGATTCTTAACATAATCAATAAATACAACTTTTTTTCCTTTTTTTTAAATTTAATTTAATGAAAGAGATTGACAAAATTTACGCATACCCATCAACAAACTTCCAATAATTAAAAAAAAAAAAAAACGATTCCAAGAAAGAAATTGCCACAACCAATAACATACCCATTTCTAAAAAGTCAACCAAAAAAAAAAAAAAGGAGAGGCGAGGAGGAAAGAAATGACCTCCACGATCAAGAAGAAGGATAGTGGGGCGAGGGAAGGGAGAGTGGAAAGGCTTGTCACCGCCAAAGGGCTCACAGCCAAACGACCCTTTATCGGGATAAACGACAGAGCCCACAATATAACCTCCGTAGTTGGGAACTCCAAAGTTTCCGATGGCGCCGTCGTGTTTGGCCCTCATGCTCAGCGGCGAGAGCACTTTCACGCTCTCCGTCTCCACCACGAAGTGCCCATCCACTCCAACGACGTCGTTTAACACAACCGCAAGAATCAGAACCACACAAACCACCACAGAGTAATAATAATAATAATAATAAGAAGAAGCCGTAGAAGAAGCCATAGAAGAAGAAGGTTTTCTCTTCATCGTATTTTTCTTTTCCTTTTATTGTGGTTTCTCCGAAGGACTGAGTTGCTTGTTTGACATGTCTGCGAATGGACTTTGCAACGTTTTTACAAGTGGAGGAGAAGAGAGAGAAAGTTAGTTTGGAAGGAGAGAGAGAGAGAGAGAGAGAGAGTGACTCGTGTGTTTTGTCTTAAAGAAGAGTGGTCTTGGCGTTCTTTGTGTCCAACCGTGACGTAAAAGGAAACGACAACAGAGAGAAAGAGAGAGAGAGAGAGAGAGAGAGAGAGAGTTGGACGGAGTCATAGGAACTAATTGCACCAATGACTTGGACGGAGGGTGGTGGACTTGGACGGAGTCATAGGAACTACTTGCACCTGTTTGTTCCGTTTCTTCTACGAGGAAGAGCGATGAGAGAGAGAAATGTCCGTCATTTTATTTTATTTTATTGCATTTTCTCGCGCTTGTAAGTTTTATTTTAAGAGAGGAAAAATATTACTTTAAAATAAATTATTTGGCAGGTACAGTTGACCAGATATGTATACTTTATTTATAAAGTCTATGTCCACAAGTAACATTAAAAGTAATACATTATAATATTCACTTATTAATCTATATTTGGACGCATAATTTAAATATTAAAATTATAATTTATTTTTTTTCTCTTAATTTTACTATTTATATAATTTTGTAACTTAAATTTTAAAAATTCATAATTTTACATATACAAGTTTAATTGATATTTTTTTTAATTACATAGAATTTTTAGGCGACGTAACAAGTTTCATATTGATATTTTTTCCCGAATACATTTTAAGTTTTTACACTTTTAACTATAGTAATTCAAACGCCTTGATAAACTCACAATCAATTCAAATCCAAATTTTACAATCCAAACCTTAACACTAAACACCTGCTTAAGTTATAATTTTTTTTGTTAATATTTATTCTTAATAGTAAAAATTTCAAAATATAATATAGGAGACATAAAAATATGCAATCTCATATATATATATATATATATATACACATATATCAATTAATAGATATATAAATCTGAAGAAAAAGTACACTTTATTATAATTGCAGTAATAGAAGGCGTTTGGAACATGCACTCAGAGTTAAAGTTTTAGAAATATTTTAATTGTAAATGAGTGAATATTTAGAGTTATGTGTTTAGTTGAAAATGAACTGTTTGGAGTGTTAAAATTTGAAATTTATTTGGAAAAAAAAAATCAATATAAATCTTGTTTTGTTTCTTTCATTATTTTATATATATTTTTTTAAAAAAATCATATCAATTTAAGAGAGATTTAAAGATGTGAATAGTAAAATTTGTTTATTTTCAAAGAAAAAAGACGAAATTTTTTTAGAAAATTTCAACTTGAGTGGTCACTCCAAACAGCGGTAATAAGTTCAATTTTTTTGTTTTAATATTTCCTCAATGTTTAAGTTTAAAGTTGGAGTTCTTTCATTTTATATTTTAATATTAAAATAAAAAATTTATATTCTAATGAAAGGAACGCATAGAAAAGTCCAAAACTCGATCTAGCTATGCCACACATACTAATTGACCCGATGTATTTGGTGGCCAGCGAGGCGCATAGAAAAATTTACACGTATTGGTTTCAACCTGCTTGTCCGTAGGCTGTTACTTTTTATTTATTTTTATTTATTCCTAAAAACACTAATGTTTGTGAACATTAGATGGATAATTTTGTTTTCGTTTAATAGAAAAACTGCATTATAAAGTAGTAGATTTTTATAAATTTTACGAGATTATATAAGATAGAGATTATCAAATGAAAACTATATAAATTAAAAAAAAATTGTGTTTATAATGGTTTTTTTTTTTTTTTTTTTTTTTTTTTTGGGTACCTTTCCATAATAAAGTTCCATATGACTTTATTTATTTTATTGACAAGCTTTCATTAAACCATAAATATTCGCAACTTGTTACTTCATTTTTAAGGAAAATTGATGTTTTGTATTGCTTTTCTTTTCCTACCTAACCCTTCTTTTTCTATTGAGATTTGGGCGAACTTTAAAACGGTCGATGGAGATCTATATATTGAACTTGGGTAAACTTGAAAAAATAATGGACAGAGCAAGGCTCTTTTCATTGAATGTTTTCAAAGTTTAGTGGCTTAATAGAAGACCTCATTAGCAGTATTTTATAAAATAATAATTAAAAAAAAGTCTCATAAGCGCCAAATGATTTAGATCATCCGATTAATAAGGTGCCTCCACCATAAAAATTTCTCATTATCTCTTAAACTATTAAATGAATTTGTATTTTTAAAATTTGAATGAGCATATATAACTTGCTTAGTTTAAACTGACAGTGATCTTCATATCAATGTGATGTATACATCTAAGCACACACATATATTTATATATGTGATGTATACATTTAAATACTTATATGATTATTCTTATGTATGTATGTATAGGCTACGTTTGTATAGATTTGTATACAAGATAATACTCGTTTTCTTTTGATGTAATTTTTTTTTTTTTATCTCGAATTTGACTATTAAAATTTGAAATTATATTGTAGCTGGTAATTAAATACGCTCTTTCAAATTCCGAATCATGTCTCCACAAAAAGCTAATTTATACTAATTCCCCCCATAAACACTTGATACGTTCCTTTGGGTGAAATAATAAAAAAGAGAGATATTTAACTTTTATGTGAGATGAAAAGGTAAATCATAAAAGCACCAATGATTGATCCTCTCCCATAAATTATATTATGATCTCAATTCATTAACTATTAATTGTCCTAAAGTTTTTTTTTTTTTTTTTATTGAATAAATGTTATAAAGTTAAAATGATTAAGATATCCCAACTGCTACAACATATACACAAAATTCCCTGAATCTCTATGTATCACTCATCCCCCATCTCTTTCTACTCTTTTCTTACAAAAAATCACCATTGTAACACTCTTTTGCATAGAGTGGAAGCTCCCAAAAGCATTCGTAGCCTAGAGATTACGGGCGAACATCTATAAAATTAGTTGTTTCTGTCTTTATTTATTTTTTCCTACACTTTACTTTATCTCGTGGAACTTACTAACAACATGCCGATGACCAGCCGATGACTCACCTGTCGTCCTGTTTCCGTTATTGGGCCTATTTTTCTTTGATTGTAAATTTAACCCTCTACAGTTTAGTGCCCATCATGGGGCCTACGGGTGACAATACGGACGTTGCGGTGACAACTAGCATGACGAACAACAACTCCGGAACCACTTTCGGACCAGCTGCTAATGAAACAGTGGCAACGTAATAGACGAATGACCAGGCTCTCACAGAACTGCGACATCGACAGCGCAAGGATGGAGTCAGAACCACAACATGAGAAACTAAAACTAGAAGACCTAGACGAGATCCCAACCAACTCTGAACACCCTAATCGAGCTGTCAACATCAGCTCGCGACTCAATCCTGAGGTACGATCTAAACTTGTTGAGTTTCTTATGGCTAACGAAGACCGCTTTGTGTGGTCGCACACAGATATGCCAAGAATCGATCCCAAGGTGATCATCCATAAACTTAATGTAGATCTAAACCGCAAGCTAGTTCGTCAAAAGAGGAGGAAATTTGGAGTTGACTACAATCGAGTGGTCAACGAAGTGGTGAGACGACTACTTGAAGCAGGTTTCATCAAGGAGGTGCAGTACTTGTACTGGCTTGCAAACATGATCGTCGAGAAGAAGAAGAATGGCAAGTGGCGAGTGTGCATCGACTTCACAGACCTGAACAAAGGTTGTCCCGAAGACAGCTTCCCTCTGCCACACATTGATCGACTAGTCGAGACAACCATTGGTCACCAGTTGCCGTCATTCATGGATGCATTCTCCAGCCACAACCAAATCTTCATGCATCCCGACGACCAGGAGAAGACCGCATTCATCACCAAACGAGGAACCTATTGTTAAAAGGTGATGCCTTTCAAACTAAAAATGAAGGTGCGACTTACCAGCGACTCGTCAACAAGATGTTTGTAGGTCTAATCGGGAAAACCATGGAGGTTTACATTGAAGGCATGCTCGTGAAGTCTTTGCGAGCTAAAAGATACATCTCACACCTAAAGGAATGCTTTTAAACACTATGGCAATACAACATGCGACTCAATCCCACAAAGTGTTCATTTAGAGTGACATTCGGCAAGTTCGTCTGCTACTTGGTGATCAATCGGGGCATTGAAGCGAATCTAGACCAGATACGGGCAGTTCTCAACATGCCCTCTCCGAAGAACAAGCGAGACATACAATGACTTCTTGTACGAGTAGCTGTACTCAACCATTTCATCCCCAAATCCTCCGACCAGTGTTTACTTTCTTTAAGGTCCTTAAAGGCAACAAGGAATTCGAATGGGATGCGAAGTGCTAGTCTGCATTCTAAGATATGAAGAAGTTCCTAACGACTCCTCTATTACTCATCAAGCCAGTTGATGGTGAGCCTTTACTTTTATATTTATCTGTTTCTGGCACCGTTATGAGTGCAACATTAGTTAGGGATACTTTGACGTGGAGACTCAATACCCACTTATAGAGAAGCTCACATTGGCTCTCGTCACAGCAGCAAGGAAACTTAGGCTTTACATTCAATGCCACTCCATCATTGTGACCATTTCCATCCCTCTACAAGCCATAATCCACAGGCCAGAGACTTCCGAACGACTCATGTAGTAGGCAGTTGAACTCAGCGAGTTCGACATCACCTACTAGAATAGGACAATTCTCAAATCACAAGAACTGGCAGACTTTGTAGCAGAATTGACTCCTGAGGCTTCAGTAGCCTTGGACGATGAGTGACCATCCAAGAAGTGGATACTACAACAGCTCATCCAACGTGAGGGAAGTGGAGTAGGTATCTACTTGAAGACTCCAACTAGGGAGATAATTGAGCAATCTTTCCGAGTAGGATTCAAGGCATCCAATAATGAAGCCAAGTACGATACTATGGTGGCTGGATTACGACTTGCCAAATCACTTGGCATCAAAAGACTAAAGGTAATGAGTGATTCCCAACTTGTTGTGAGCTAGGTTAGCGATGAATACATAGCACGCGACACAAAGATGGCGTCTTATCTGGAGCTAGTAAACATACTATGCTCCCAATTCGAAAGCTGCGAAGTTCACCAAGTTCTGAGAGAATCACACAGCCATGCCGATGCCATAGTTAACCTTGGATCTTCAACCAATTAAACTATGCGATAGACTATCCCAATTGGATATCTCAAGAAGCCTTGCATCAATTTGGTCAACCTTGGAGCTTACACTGAATGATAGCCAGCCGAGCGACGACCCGGTTAGTGATTTGCCTGTCGATCACTGCCCGTTAAACTATTTGGTTAGTAATCTGCCAGTTGATCACTATTTGTCAAACGATTACCTACCAGCTGGATGACACCAACCCTTAGGTACATAGAACATGGCGAGCTACCATCCGACAAGAAGCAAGCAAGAAAGCTCTACCGCTGCTCTTTTTCAGGTCCTTACCTCTGGTTCCTTGACCTCGAGCAAGCACTATACGTCATTCGGGAGATACATGAAGGAGATTGTAGCAATCACTCGGGCCTAGATCCCTTGTTCACAATGCCATAAGACAAGGATTCTACTGGCCGACCATAAAGTCAAATGTTGAAAGCTTTACTAAGAAGTACAATAACTGTCAACGATTTGCTCCGATCATTCATTCATCGGCTGAGCTCCTATCCTTTGTAAGTAGTCCTTATCCTTTAAAAAAGTTAGGTAGGGATATTGTAGGTCCACTACCTGTCGCCTTCGATTAGAGAAAGTTTTTTTTGGCCATTACAGATTACTTCTCCAAGTGGGTGGAAGCCAAAGCTTTCGCATAAGTGAAGGAAGTCGACGTTGAGAACTTTGTATGGAAAGAAGTCATTTGCAAATTCAAGCTCCCCAAGCATATAGTAGCAGATAACGGGACTCAATTCACATCCGGCCATTTCCAAAGTTTTCTGCGACAGGTGGAAGTTCACTTTCAGCTTCTCAACCCCGAGGTATCCACAAAGCAACGGCCAAGTGGAAGCAGCGAACAAGGCCATCCTCAAAAACTTGAAGAAGAAGCTCGAAAGTTACAAAGGGGGCTGGCCAGATGAGCGCTTGAGAGTCCTTTGGGCCTACAGAAAAATTTCCTACACAGCAACCGATGAATCACCTTTCTCATTAGTTTATGGAATAGATGCAGTGATCCTAGCCGACATTGGAATGCCCAACCTAAGGACCAAGCTGGCTTGGCCCAACGAAGCCATGAATGACCAGATGATGATTGAGAACTCAGACTTGCTAGAAGAGAATAGGAACAAAGCACTCATCCATTTGGCACACTACCATCAACCGCAGCTAGACACTGCAACTCCAAGGTCAAGGAACGTCATTTCCAGGTAGGAGACCTCGTCTTACGCAAAGTCTTCCAAAACATGAAGGAGAAAGGAGCTAGCAAGTTAGCACCCAATTGAGAGGGACCTTACTGAGTCACGAAGGTGATTAGACCTGGAACGTACAACTTAGAAGAACTCAACGGCACCCTAGTACCTCGGCCATGGAACGCTCTACACCTGAGGAAGTATTACGAGTGAAAAATGGCTCGATTAGCATATGTCGAGTAAACTATCTATTAAGTCCTTTATTTTTTATGTATAGTTTTTTCCATTTTTCTCTTTAGTTCTTTCTTATTTTCAGAGAACTTAGCCTTTATGTAATAAAGGCCATTGATTGTAACAATTTAACTATGCTTGGGCTTGATTCTTAAACATGGGTACGTAGGTAACTCGTAATACTATGAATGAGTGCAGCTCGACCTAACAAAAAGCTTATACTTTCCATTTATTCTTTTTTAGGATATCGGATGGAACTTATAACACATTTATTCGAGAGGAAAACTCAACCATATTTGGAAAATGATTTACTCTCGAGCCATCCACGAGTCGACCAACAGACTATTCTGTAACTTAATTACGACTCATAAGTCAGACAACCAGATATGAGGATTCATTAAATCTAATAGTTCCATCTCCTTCAACTATTAAATTCAGAGCCTCCATTCACGGAGCATCCAAAGCCTCCCGCAAGGAGCAACGACGGAGCATTCATAACTGGAGCAACAAAGCCTCTAATCGTCAAGCAAAAGAGAACCATAAGTCGATTAACCACTGGGACAGATTGTTGGGTAACAGTCCTAGCGACTCTAAACACAGCCGTTGTTAATTCTCAATGGGATTCGTAGCCCATTGAGAACCCCTCTTCACAACTCACCTTTTGTTGTGAGGGACTGATCACCCTTTACAGGTATAGAGCCTAGGCCTTGCAATCGCGCATGCACTACACTAAAGGTCAACATATCTTCTGTGTTTCGCGTTTCCACAAAGAGTATCAAGTGGCAAGTCAAAGTTGTAGGAACACATGATAACCGTAGTGAAAGCCTAGGTACAGGAAGAGGGCCCCTCATGCCAGGCAAAACCCTTCATTCCAGCCCTCGGGCTGATGCCGACTACGGTCAATGCCGACGAGACAAGCCGATGTTGATATCCATATCGATGCCAACTGTGGGTGATGCAAACTACGGTTGATGCGGGCAATAAATGTTTTGTCCATGACCCAACAATCTAGTCTTTTCTCAATTCAAGACACCTCATGAGGCCACTTAATCGGGTCGACGAGTTTGCTTAAGGAGACACCATATGAGGCAACTTAATCCGGTCGACGGGTCCAGTTGAAAACACCCTATAAGGCCACTTAAACGGGTTGACTGGTCCAATCAAAGACACCTTACGAGGCCATTTAATCGGGTCGACGGGTCTGCTCTCATAATGTTTCTACTAAGTCGCGACCTATTTCGCAACAAACAACTCCAAACTTAGGGGGAAAAAGAGTACATGTATTTGGCATTTTCAATTGTCAATTTGAATTTTGATAGTGATGAGTGAGCATTTTACTCATGCATAAAGTATCTTTGACCTTAAGTAATTGTGAAAACCTCAAGTTTTTTTTTGTTATTTTGATGTTTTTTGAGTGTTGTGTAGGTGAAAATGGAAAATGGGACACTAAGTGGAATTTTTGTGCAAATATGGTAGCTTTTGGAAAGATTTAAGCCTGCCACCAGAGAGTGTGGCACTGGCGCACCACTCCAAGCGTGCGCTCGCGCCACCCCACTCCAAAAAGCCCATTTTGGGCCGGAAGCGGTGGTGCGGGCGAACCATCCCTGGCTGAAGAACCCCTATTTAGCGAGGTTGGCGTGGCCGCACCCTGCTTTGTTCCTGTTCCGCATTGGTCATGAAATATGGGCCATTTTTGGCCTTGGATTAGATTGGATGGCCAAGATTTGTCAAATTATGAGGGTTTCATCTTATTCTATCAGATTTTTGGAGGATTCTCAAAAAGGATGTTGAAAGAGGGGAGGCACACTTTCCAAGAAGGATTTTTGGGGACCTATTTTTTCCCAAGAAGAGAGGATTGAAGATTGGGGATTCTAGGGGTATTCCTTGAAGATCAAATCCTTGGAGATCATCTTCTTCACCATTTCTTTCTCTAGTTTGTCATATTCACCTTGATTTTGTATTTGTGATATTGTGTTGAACATGTTTGCAATTATGAACATCATGATGATTGTGGTGGTGGATTTGTCTATGTGTGGCTAGATTTTTTATATTCTAGGGGCTTGATGTAGCTCTTTTTGAACTATGTTATGAATATTTAGTAATGTGTTGATGAAACTTCACTTCAATTCATTCGTGTTACTTGGTGCATAATGCTTTTAATTTGTTGAAAAATGAATTAAATGATTTAGATTGTGAATTTGATGCTTGGGAGAGATTATTCTCATGGTTCGAAATTGGGTAACACAATATAGGTTGTTGTGAGTTCGGGAGGAGATCAACCCTTAGATAATCACTGTTAGGGGCTCGGCTATTGAGAGACTAGCAGGTAATTAGCACTTAGTTAATCTAATTAAGGGGTAAAGTTAATGAGTGTATAGGTAGTCAAGCTAGATAGGAATATTGACTTGGATATTATACATGTATTTCACTTTACGCTTGGGAGAGGTAGTTGGATTAAATTAGTCCTCTTGATTAATGGATTAAGTGGAATGAATTAACACTTGCTAAATATGATTGACAAAGGGATATTAGAGTGAAATCAAGACCCTAGATACTTTCCCATAGATTTATTAAATTATGAAAGTGTTTTTCTTATTTCCTTTCAATTATTGCCCGAGTCAATTTTGTTTGTTTAATCTTCGTGTTTGTTGAAGTTAGTTCACTCTACGGTTGCCTGAATAAAATCTAGCTATTCTAATTGCGGTAATTAGTTTAATTTGTAGACTCTTAATCCTTGAGGACAATACTCGATCTTTTGATCACTCTATTACACTTGAAATGATTCGTACATTTGCGAGTTCGAATTTTCACTCAATAAGTTTTTGGCGTTGTTGCTGGGGATTAAGAGTTTAGAAATTTGACTAATATTGTGATGAAGTAACTAGATTTTAATTTAGGCTTTGGTTTTCTTTAAACTTTACTATGCTTTGGTTAATTTGCTTGTGTGAAGGTATATGCAAAGAGCTTGAAGCTTGGAACTCATTCCTCTTGATCCAGAAATCGAGAAACTTTAAGGAGATTGAGAAAAGAGAGACAAGCTAGAACTCAAGCTATGGGCAATCAAGAGAACAACAACAACATACAACGGGCTCTAAGGGATTATTTCAAACCCGTTGTGAATGAGAATTACTCTAGAATCAGGCGTCAAGCTATCAATGCTAATAATTTCAAATTGAAGTCAGCCCTCATTGGTATGGTGCAATAGAACCAATATGGGGGATTGTCGAATAAAGACCCCAACGTTCACCTCACTATGCTCTTGGACATTTACGACAAAATCAAGATGAATGGAGTGTCTGAAGATGTCATCCGGTTACGATTGTTCCCTTTCTCACTTAGGGACAAGGTGAGAGGTTGGCTCCAATCCTTGCGACCCGGTAGTATCACCACGTGGGAGGAGTGGCGCAAAACTTTTTCACCAAGTTCTTTCCTCCTTCGAAGACATCATAATTGAGGGGTGAAATTGCCTAATTCCGGCAAATGGATTTTGAGCCTTTCTACAAGGCTTGGGAGAGATTTAAAGATCTTATTCGGCGGTGCCCTCAACATGGATATCAGGATTGGTTCCAAATCCAATCGTTTTACAATGGATTAAATGGGCAAACTCAGACTATTATCGATGCGGCGGCGAACATGACTCTCTTGTCGAAAATTGCCGAGGAAGCTTAACAACTATTAAAGGAGATGGCCTCTAATAACTACCAATGGCTGAATGTGCGGGCTCCGGTGAAGAAAGTCGCATGGCTTTATGAAGTAGATCCCACTGTCACTTTGTCGGCACAAGTGGCGGCCTTAACCAATCAAATCCAAGCATTCACCACTAGAGAGGCTGTAATCAACCAAGAGGCAGCCATGGTAGCTAATGCTTCTTGTTCCATTGAAGGGAGTAAGCAAGAACAATGCCAATATATCAACAACCAGAACTACAACCATCGGCCCAAGAATTTGCTCACTCATTATCATCCGGGGTTATGGAATCATGAGAACTTCTCTTACGCCAATCAAATAAATGATTTACAACCTCCTCCGAGTTTTCCTCAACCAATGCTAGAAAAGAAGCTATCGTTGGAGGACACCTTAAATGCCTTTATTACGAAGTCTAGGGGAAGGTTCAAATAAGGGGAATATCGGCTTAGTAGCATCGAGACCCATTGTAATAGTATGGGTGCTTGGATTAAAAATATGGAGGTTCAAATTAGGCAATTGGCGATCTTTATCAAAGGGCAATATTCGGGGAAATTTTCTAGTGATGCGAAGCCTAATCCCAAGGAGTGTAAGGCTATCACCTTGAAGAGTGGTAAATAAATTGAAAGGGCCAATCCACATGAAGAGAAGCCGAGTGAAAAAGAAGTTGTGGAAGAAAAGCCAAATAAAAAGCCAAAGGAAGATCCAAAGGTTAGACCGGAGTCAATCGCTTTTCCGGATAATCCTCCAAATATCCCTCCGCCATTACCGTTCCCTCAATGGTTTCAAAAAAAGAAGCTAGACAACTAATTCTCCAAGTTTCTTGAGATATTCAAGAAGATTCATATCAACATCCTGTTTACGGATGCCTTGCAACAAATGTTGAATTAAGCTAAGTTTATGAAGGAATCATGTCTAAGAAGCGGCATTTGGAGGATTACGAGACGGTGAAGCTCACGGAGGATTGCAGCTATTCTCCAACGGAAATTACCTCAAAATATGAAAGATCCGGGTAACTTCATTATTCCATGTACTATTGGTGAGTTTACTTTTGAGAAGGCTTTGTGTGATCTTGAAGCTAGTATCAATTTAATGTTGTTATATGTTTTCCAGAAGTGGGTCTTGGTGAGGTGAAGCCCACCACTATATCCTTGCAAATGGCGGATCGTTCTCTTACTTATCCTTGGGGTGTCATTGAGGATGTCTTGGTGAAAGTGGATAAGTTCATTTTTTCGGTGGACTTTGTGGTTCTTGACATGGAGTAATCCTTGCAAATGGTGGATTGTTCTCTTATCCTCGGGGTGTCATTAAGGATGTCTAGGTGAAAGTTGATAAGTTCATATTCCTGGTAGACTTTGTGGTTATTGACATGGAGGAAGACCGGGAAATCCCTATCATTCTTGGGCGACCATTCCTAGCTACCGAAAGAGCTATTATTGATGTGCATAGTGGAAATCTCACTCTTTGGGTCAATGAGGAGGAGACCTCCAAATGAGGTACAATCTTGCAATCGAATTGATATGACACTGGTTTGTGTGGAAAATGTCTTTTATGGTATGAGACTATGTGATCCGTTGGAACATAGTATCGTGAATTCATTTTCTAGGAAAGAAATGTTTCTCATTTCGGAGTGTGATGATGTTTCCTATGGTATGAGTGAAGAGTTGGTGAATAGTGTATGGTCATTTGAAACTTTGCCGGTAGAGGAAGACTCTAGTGGTATTATTGAAGAGCTCAAGCCTAAGGCTTCGATGATGGAATCTAAGGGTTCATTCAAAGTTTCTAGTACGTCTTAAGATGGGCTAATATTGAAACAATTGCCCGAACATCTTTGATATGCTTTTTTAGGGGGAAGTTCGACCTTTCTGGTTATTGTTTCAGCTTCTTTGAATCAAGATGAAAAGGAGAAGTTGCTTGGAGTGTTAAGGAGGCATAAGTCTGCAACTGGATGGTCTATCTTCGATATCAAGGGAATTTGCCCTACCATTTGTATGCACAAGATCTTAATAAAGGAATCTTATAAGCCCACTGTAGAGTATCAAAGGCGGTTAAATTAGATAATGGAGGAGGTGGTTTGTGCCCTCGTCCATAAGCTAGGAGATGCAATCGTCCTTCTCCGTCAGCGATTTTGCAGCCATCTCTAGTTAGACACGAAACGCGCTATCAGAGTTCTGTGTCGACTTCAACTCTTTCTCCAGTTGAGCCTTCTGCTCGTTTTACTCTTTGGTTCTAGCTGCCAACTCCAAATCAATGGCGGCATAATGGGCAACATGGTAAGAACCAACTGATGATCCTACATTGACAAGGAAACGACTTCAGAATGACGACATAATGACCAAACTGAAAGGTAATTCTTTAGCTAATGTTTTACCTAGATAGGTCTACTGTAGTCGTCTTGGTACAACACAACGAAAGGTCAAAATAAAAGGTGGCCGGAGTCAGCTTCAGTCATCAAGGCTCCACCAATGTGGGAAGCAGCATGATGATTTATCCTGAAGGGATAGGCTTTGCAGAATCGTCAGCGTGAAGCGCTATTCTTCATCTTTTCTCTTGTGCTTAGGTGGCCTGAGCATCGGCACGCGAGCGACTAGCGAAGGAGTAGTTAAAGGCTTGTCATCTAGTGCGATTGGCTCGAAAAAAGAAGCATGAGCGTTGCCTTTGTGAGTAGTCGGCCGACGTCACGACATACACTTTGAAACCTCATCAGCAGAAGAAGACTTTGTTTTGCTCTTCCCTTTTTCCTGCAAGACAAGTCATTTAGACCAAAAACGAGGTAATAAAATGAAAAACCTTTATTTTCTTTTTCAATGCTCACCAGACATGTTTACAGACAACCTAGTTCTGCCAGCGACTTGAGAAGGATGAAGAGGCTCGAATGCAGACAAAATCTTGTTCACCAGTGTTAGCAACTTGGGAGACAATCGAGGGGATTTGGTCAAGAAGCTCTCTACAAAACAAGCAATCAAAGTAGATTAGAACCTGTCAACAAGTGGCAACAAGTCACAATGAATCAACTCAACCCACAAATTGCTTGGACGACTCACCGGGCCGACCCTAGATGAGTGAAGTTGTCCACAGGCAATCCTCAACATCCATCGGTCCACGGCCCATGGCATAGCGATTCTTCAACTGGCAGTCAGAGTTGGTGATTTCCTCGAACTTCAAGGTGTTTCTACTCCTTTTCACAAAGGCAATATGGCCTTTGGAATCGGAATTCTGTTTCAAGAAGTATAAGGCTCGAAAATATTCCTTACCCACAGTCATATCTTCCTGATCTGCGAGTCATTGCATACTGAGAATGGCCCTCCACCAGTTCGGCATCAGTTGGCCCAAAGTGATTGGATAGTTTGCTAACACCACCGAAGCCAGCCATGGCAAGAAGATTATCTCGTAGATGGAGAACTTCATAAGAATTATCAGCCCTTTTTCCCGAGTAAGGAGTACGGACTTCCATCCCAGTAGAGAGATCAAACTTTCTCGACATCCCTCGATCTCCTTCGCAATCAAAATCAACTTTAGGTTTTCCTCCAGATGGCCCCAGTATAGTAGAGTGAACTGGTAAAGCTTCCACATCAGCCGTCAATGGTGTGGTGCCCAACGACTCACCCTGAGTCTCGCGAGCCACCTTGAACATCTTCAGTAGATTATCCATTACAACAGACATGACCTAGACTCTAATGGAGGTAAAGTTCAAACCCAACGACATCCAGAGCTGAAAACCTAAGAAATCATAGCAATTCGCATGTTGCATGGAAAGGAAAAGCAATGAAAATGAAAGAAAAGAGACAAAGGAAGGAGGAATGGTATCTGCGAAGAAGATTGCAGAAGAAGATGAAAAATTTTAGACTTGGGAGTGACTGGGAGAGAGAAAGCTTTCGACATAAGGAAAATGGGTAAGAGAAATGTGATGTTTCTCAGAAATCCTAGACTTAACTTCCCCCAAATTTGAATCAATGGCCAAGATCTTTTCTCATCAACAGTCAAGATCGATTGGGCATTTTTTCAACTTTTCAAATCTCGAAATATGCACTTAGGAATTCGCGTCAACTATAGCACGTCTTCTCAATCACCTACAACCGCCACACAACCCAGAAGACGGCACGTGATCGAAAGTGTATGAAACCATCCCAAATAGTATGAGAGTCACCCAGGAGTCGACGACGAGTCATCTGCTAGTCGCCAAGAAGCACGATTCAGACAAGAATACTCATTAAGCCGATTTAAAATCGACTATGGAGTGGGGGCTTATTGTTGAGGTCAGATTTCGTACCTCATCTCTCACCGTACATGTGTCCCCAGATAAGTCATCGAAGAGCATAAGACAACTTCGAGACAGACAGCTTGAAAACCCGAGAATGACTCCTGGACGACAAGAGAATGACTGGCTGGCGATTGGAAGGTCAGCAGATCTAAATAAGGAAAGTTGACTTCATGGGCAGAATTAGGAAACCAAATTCGGTATATAAGGCAAGGGAGTTAGCCAGCAAGCTCAGATCTCTCATAAAAGGTAGTTTCTCGATATCTTCTAGTCATTCTCGAATTGGAAAGTCAAGCAATACATAAAATGGCAACTACTCATCAGCATTCAGGGCATATTCTACCAAAATCAAGCAACTCATTGCATCAAACCAGTCCCCATAAATCAAGGCTTACACCACAAGCCCAGGGGATCTTCGCCTTCCAACCATTCTGGACATTCAACACATTGTACTCAGCAATATGCACATAAAATTCCCCGAATCTCTATGTATCACATCATCCCCCATCTCTTTCTACCCTTTTCTTACGGAAGATCATCATTGTAACGCTCTTTTGCATATAGTGGAAGCTTTTGAAAACACTACAGAGGACGTAGCTTAGTGATTATAAATGAACCTCTATAAAATCGATTGCCTCTGTCTCTATTTATTTTTTCATGCACTTTACTTTATCTCTTGTGACTTACTAACGAGACACCAATGACTGACCGATGACTCGCTCATTGTCCTATTTTGGTCATTGACCCTATTTTTCTTCTATATTTAATAGGAAAAAAAAAAAAGAGTAACAACGATTTGGAGCTTATTTAAATAGATTATATGTGTTTTCTACCTCATATAATTAGAACAAGTACAACCAACCATATTTTTCTGTCTGTGTAAGCTTAGAAATTAGCAAGATGCATATTAGACATTGATTGGATATTATTGGTGTGTTTATTTACCCATAATTGGAGTGAGTATGAATCAGAGTGAGTTGAATTCAGAGTAGACATAATTTAGAGTGCGAATACAAGTTGTTTACTAGATTCTATGATTTGTAATCAGAGTCTATAAATTATATTCATGCGTTTACTTAAACCTATAAACAGAATGAACTGTTGTAAAACTCCTTTATAATCGTGCTTTCAAAATTAAAATAAATGATTAATTTATTTATTTATTGGTATATTATTAATCAAAATTAAGATCATAATTACAATAGTTAAATAATATATAAAATTTGAGCACTTTATTTTGTTTTAAAAAAAGTATAAAAACTTGGATTAAAATAAGTAAAATAAAAAAGAAAGTGTTAGAAATGAATATTTATAATTATTTTAATAAAAAAATAAAATTTTATTTATTCTAACAAAGTTAATAATAATTAGGATAATTATATAATACTAATAAAATAAAATAATATTGGTATAACATAATAATAATTTCACATATAACTTCATCATAAGACGTAGAGTTCGAATCTTCCCATCATTAATTTTAAAAAATAAAATAAAATAAAACTATTAATATAGGTTCTTATTATATCTTTAATAATACTTTTTTTGACAAGTAAATTAAGGAGAGTGTAGTAATTTAGTGTTAATACCAAGATTGGAAATATTACAATTCTATTTCTCAATCCTAAAATGGTGTGTGGTCTACCTTTTCTACTATCATTTTTCACTCTTATTTCTCAATCCTAATAAGTAAGCTTGCCGTATATATACTCTTTATTCCATCTTTTGTTTTCTCATTTTTTACTCTCTATTTGTTTTTAATACTTTTCTGATAATTTTAACTTTGGTTAGTCTGATAATTTAGCGCAAAGAATTATTGTGCCTAAAAATAAAAATAAAACAGAAAACAAACGCACAAAAGGGGAAGAAGACTAACGTGACTGGAATTGAAAGTCTACCCTTGTTAATAAAGTAAAGTCTTCATCGGGAAAGTCGGTCAGTGAAATTAAATGGCTGACTTTACAAGGCAACTTCGAGTGCTTGAAGGGACAACTAATAAATTACAAGACATACCTATCAACTATAATCTATTACCCATTGCCCACCTATTTGGATGATAATTTTTTTTTTAATTTTAATATTCAACACTAAACCTTGTAAATTGGTTTGTGAAAATTTTCTCTCTCCCCCCGAGTTTTTTTTTTTTTTCTTTTCTTTTCTTTTCCTTGAGTTTTTTTTTTTTTAATCAAGATAAATGGATTCAAACCCTACACCTTAAGATATTTTCTGATTTAAAATTTCCACTAAATTAATATTTTTCTTGAATTCTTATGGGTAAATTTTATATTTTCTCCTTGAACTTGGAGCCCTGTAACTATATATCCCTTTAACTTTAAATTGTAGCATATATTCCTTATTAACTTTGCACATTTAGTAAATTTACCCCCTATATTAGATTTTGGATGGAAATTGACTGTGTCATACAATAAAATGGAGGAAGTTCTTAAATAACAATTTTACACTCAAAAAAAATATTTAGTAAAAAAAAATTAAAAATTATCTAGTTTACGCTAAATTTTCATTATTAAAGAAAATTCAATAATGTAATATACTGATTTGGCTTTGAAAGAGTCAAAACCCACAATAACTTTTCTTTACCAACTCCAGAATTTTTTCTCAGGACCCGGACGAAAATGTAAAAGGACTATTTTCATAAACGGTTATGTTAGAGACATTCTTTAAATATATTTATATATATATATATATATATATAAACAAACTTATTTACAAAATTAAATAAAAAAATTAATTATGCTGTGCTGACAAAAGTATCTTTAAACCTATTTTAAGAAACACTATATATATATTCTGTCCTAAAATTGTTACATTATTCTCAATATCTATTTTGTATATCTTAAAATAAAATTCAAAAATTACTAAAATTATTATCCCTTTATAATCACGTTTTTGAACTGTTAAACAATATAAATGCACAATATAAATAAGTTAACCTTATTAAAAAAAAAAAAAAAAAAGAAGAAGAAGTAAAAACAAGGCCAGTTAACTAATGACCATGTCATTACGATTGTTTAAATTCTGACTCATGCTTCTCCTGTAATGATCAAGTCATTACAACATTTCCATTATATAAATTTGGATTAGATAGAGAATCATGTGTAAATTAATATGGTCATTATCATAGTGACCATATATGTAATGTGACCATATATATAATGAGAGCAATCTAATCTATACAAGATAATGATAGGTCCTTATAATAGCATTAGTAAAGTATTTGATTTACAACAATTCTACTATTAAATATTGTGTTAAACAAAAAAATCAGTATGGATTGATGTGGTCATTATCTTAGAGACCATATCTACAATGTGAATATCTAACCTATACAAGATAACGATAGATCCTTATTATAGTATTAATAAAGTATATCAGATATTAAATCTTAACATGACATGATCATTATTGTATGAATCACGATGTTATCAACTCTTCTCTTTTCAAAAACAAAATTCAAAATACAGATGTAAAAAGAAAAAGAGAGAGAGAGAGAGACAATATTTATATATATATATATATATATATATAAGTTATCAGTTCTTTGATTTTGAAGCACAAAAAAAAAAAAAAAAAAAAGGAGAATAAAAGCATGACCAACACTTAAAGAAAATGTGTGAATAACTCTTATCTCTCTGTAAACACAAAATCTGAATTTATATACGTATATATGTAACAAACGGCCAAAAAAAATAAAAATAAATTATTGGTTAATTCCATAGAAAGCGTAACTAAATCAGCTCTTAAAATACAAATTTTGAAGAAATATATATGCATCTAGGGGAAAAAAAACCAAGACAAATGGCAACTCAAAAAGGAAAGGCATGAAATAAGGGATTCAATTTATTTCCCAAAAAAAAAAAAAAACACTTACCAGAAAATCAAATTTTGAAAATAAAACGTTCATTTAATTCACTAATTAAGATTTTTTTTTTTTTTTTAAAATGATCTGCAAACGCAGATTGTGGAAGGGAAGATCTGGAAAGGAAGACTATTGAAATTTAAAATTCATTCAAATTTGCAAACAAAGTTGTTTTGTAGACATATTTTGAAAGGAAGACTCAAAAATGGACATTCTGTCTAAATACTTCAATGTAAAAAAGCATAGAAAGAACCTCCATATATCACATTGGGTCCATTTGGCAGATTTTTTGCTTTGCTTCTATCCAATAGAAGAAGAGAAGCAAAAGCTGTAGCTTTTCAGTAAGTGTTTGGAATCAATAAGCTTTTAAGGTCATAAATATTTTTAAATTTCTCTAATAAGTAATAAAAATGCTAAAATAAAGTTTATAATGTCTAATTTAAAATTTGTGACATGTTTTAAAGTCTACCCAAAAGAGTTTTTGTAAGAAGACATATTTTTTAGTTTTGACAGGAATCACATCTAAAGTCTTCTAACAGATCATCCAAATGCTTGTAGAAGTTACTTTTGGATCTAGGAAACCAGAAGTAGAAGTCAAATAGGTCCATGATCATTTCCTCAAAAACTAGCTCAAACGCAAAAAACCTTAAGAAAAAAAAAGCAAGCTAAAATATATGATTGTTCTTCTCCACACCTTTCATTTTCCGACACTTTCTCGGGAACCAAACAGGCCATGGAGAACTTCTCCTACGACTCTTACGTCAAGTCTAGCGACCCTGACATGGGAGGACCAACCCTGCAGACTACCACCTTCCTTAGAACTACAAGCATACTAAGTTTATGTGCAACTATGACGGAAAGATCCACCCCACGACAACCACCTCTACTACGTCAGCGGTGAGACCAAGATCCTCGCCGTCAATTGCTCCATCTAGCTCCCTATCAGGGACGGAGCCAAACTTCGAGCTTAGTGGGTAAGTAAAGATAAAAATTGCAAACTAATAGCATGAAAACCAAGTAAAATTTCCGACAATTTTTCATAATGAAATTTTAATTAAATAAGCAAGACATCACAATTGTTCTCAACGAGTTCTTATTTTTTGATACCTCTACATAATAGCTTCGTTGCGAATAGTATCAAAAATGTCTTTCCCAATATAGATAACTAAAATCTAGATGACATTTAGTGGGGCACAATTAACTTTAGAAGACTAAGTTTAGGAATAACTATATGAACTTTTCTTTAGGAAAAAAAAAACTATATGAACTTTTTTTTCCCTAGTGGGGGCACCCCCACTAGGGCCCCCCTCCCTTTGTGCATGCTCCCCACCTTGATCGCCAAGTTCTCCACCTTCTGGGGTGGCGACGATTTCTCGTTTAAGTACCATCTCCCTCACGAAGATCTCGACGCTTTGATCTTTGTCTCCAATGACGAAGATCTCAACCACATGATGCTCGAGTACAATCACCTATACAATACCTCAACCAGGCCTTCGAGGATGCGGCTTTTTCTCTTCTAGACACCGGTTAATCTAAGAGGAAGCTTCGAGTCGGAAGGTTCTAGACCAAGCCTGGAACTGTTGAGCTTTGAATTCGGCTTTGGTTTGGAGAAGGTGACAAAGCCTCCAGTGGTGACCAACGAAGCCAAATTTCTATTCGGTTTAGAGAAGGTCGAGCTTGGCGAATCTAGAAGATGAACATTACATTTTAAAAAAAAAATCAGAAAGAAAAGGACTAATATTTGATGATAAACTTATACGATTATACAAAACTACCCTTTTGTACTTGGTTATTTGTGTGACACGTGGTAATTTCTATCTAAAATCTAAACAGAAGAGGTAAATTCAATAACGTTTCAAAGTTTAAAGAGAACATATGTCATAATTTTAAGTTCGGGGGAAAATTGTTACAAGATCCAAAATTTTGAGGGAAAATATGAAATTTGTTGAAGGGATTTGGAGGTAAATGGCCCATTGCTAGGTCTAATTTTAAGTAGATAGCCCAAACTTATAATATTTAATTAAAAAGCCTTTTTCTCTTATTAATATAATTGAAATGACACAAATACCCCATTAACTCACTTAACCCTAACTCCTCCCATGACTATCTTATGCAAAAACACAATACCAGAGCCACCATCTTCATCTTCCTTGCAACAGCCACCACCACCACCATTCTTCCTCACTACCGCACGCAACCACCGCCGTTCACCATCGCACTGTCTATCATTTCCGATTGCCGCACCATGCTCATCATCTCCGTCAACCTCAACCTCTCTCTCTCATCGCCATCAAAACCCCCCTTTCTCCCTCACCATCTTTGTCAATCTCAATATTTCTTCCTTCTCACCAACAAACCGGTACTCTATTCCAAAATGCTCTGCCAACACCTTCGAGAGATGCTTCCATTGGAACAAAATTGCCATTTGTTGTAGTTGAATTCCTGGTTTTTTACATATGGATCCACTACATCTCCGATCATTGTAGATTAATCAATATTTGTTGTTGTTTTTGTTGGAAATTGAGAAATTAAATTGGGAGTCAATCAGTGATTGACTACAAGTTAATCAGTGATTGACTAGAGTCAATCAATGACTGACTATAAATTAATCAGTGATTGACTATTATTTATTGTTATTTGGATGGAATCCGAGAAAATAAAGTTGAGAGTTTCGTATATGGTTTAATACGTGGAGACACATTTGGATTTATTAAATGGAAACAAAATTCTAACAGTTTATTAAGAAAAGAAAAAAGACTAGGAACAAAAGAAAAGTTGTACTAAAATTAAAAATAATTGAAATAAAAAAAAAGGATTCTAAATATTCATTGTCCACTTAAAAAAAATCTTAGATAAACAGCTTACTTTGACCAACTATAACAAGTAAACAAAAATGACATATCATCAAATGTAATTAATACATATACTTACTTTTATAAATTTGTCTCTAATCATGGATAGTTATAAAAAAAAGAGTAACCATTAAAAACTCCTCCATATATATATGTATATTAGTAGAAGGGAAAGTTTTTTTTTTTCTTTGCTTTAAATTTTTTTTTGACAATAATTTCTATGAAATTATTTAGTATATGAGAAATTTTGTGTCCATATTACAAATAATTGTTCGTTTTATTATCTCTAATTATGGAAATATACAAGTATATATATTTGCAAATATAACCTACAGACGTGGATATTGCATAATTATTACATTGTATGGTAACACATGTGAGGAAAAAGAGAAAGTAATTATAAAAAAATAATAGTCTTATAAAATATTAATAAACTAATTTTATATGGTTTTTCTTTAGTCCATTATGAGTGATTGGTTATGCACGATATAGTATAAAAAGATAAGGAATGTAGCATTTTTATCTTATGGAACAATCACTTTGAAAAGATTTAAAACTGATATCTAATCATTAGAAATTTTACGGTAAATTTAACATCAACACAAATAAAAATACAGTATATAAACTAAAATAGTACATATTCACCTAAAATAATTTGTGTGCATATTTTCGAATAATAGTATGAAATTAGAAATTAAAAGTTCTGAAATCTTTATAGTATTTAGTTAATAAACATGGGCTTGCTTTGCCCCTCTAAAAAAGAAGAAAAAGAAAAAATTGCATAATTTTGTACGAACACTGACTGTCCGTCATCAAAGTTAATAAATTTTGGTGAGCAATTGAACTTTTTTTATTTTTATTTTTGAGGAAAATTTCCAATTTCATTAACATGACAAATTTATCATGACTACTGTAGAAATGAACACATGATAAAAATCCATAAAAATACGGTTCAAAGACGAACTGAAAACATAAATAGCTAATAAATGAGCAAGACCATTTGCCCCTCTAGTAGCATAAGCACAAGAATTGAAAATTCCTTTTATTTGAAGGTTCACAATATCAGCGATTAAATGACTGTCATCCCTTATTGAGAGCAGATTCTGAACCTTATGTACAAGGCGAACATCAACTGTTTCCACAGCTTCCATCTGCAACCCCAGATTTTTGACTACGAGAAACCCCTCCTGTAATGCCAAACACTCCACAATATAAAGTAAAACCTCCTTCAATACGTCTAGCACAAGCAGCAATAACAACTCCCAAATGGTCCCGAATAACCGTGCCAACACCAACAATTTAAATGAAAATAAATAAAAAGAACATTGAAAATAAATGTTTTGGAGAATTTAAATGAGATTGAAGAAATGAGAAAAAAAAAAAAAGGTGAAAGGAAAAAAAAAAAAGTGAGAACAAAGAGATTAGAAGGAAAAAAAAAAAGAGTATGATCATGAAAATAAACATTATTTAAGGAAAAAAAAAATTAGAAAAACTGGAAGGGGGAAAAAAAGCTAGCAATTTAAATGCTAACATTTGGCAAAGAGGTCTAGAAGAACAAATTCTTAATTTTGTCATTTTGTGGTGGAAGTTCAAAAATTTTCCCCAAATATTCACACTTCTATATATACTAGCACGGGCAACGTGCTTAGGCACATATCATCTTTGTACTTTTTTTTTTTTTTTTTTGAGGGCTGTACTAATATTTTTTTTTTCTTTGAACAAATTATTAAAAAAATAAAGAAAACTTTGTTAAATTAAAATATAAAAATATTAGACTATGTTTAATATCCACCCACAACTTTTTGAATGAGTGAAAAGGTTAAGAATTATTTCTTGTTTGTGTAAACTTTTATTACATTATATTAACTATCCATATTTATTTTATTTAGTATGATTTTGATTGTTAGAAAGTGTTAATATTTTATGAGAAGATCAACTTTTTTGGTTGAAAAGTTGAAAAAACAATGTAATTGCCTATTTTAAATGTAGCATCGATTTACATGTTATCACAGAAAATTGATTTTAAATAAAAATACAAAAAATATATATAGTGAAAAACATTTAAAATAACTATTATGAAAATAAATAAAAAGAAAAATTTATGATAAGAACTGTACTTTTACACTATTGATAGAAATTGTTACTTGAGTCGTTGGATGAAATTTTTAATTGTTTGATCTATGACATGAACTAATTTTGCATGTTGCGTTATAAATTTTAACAAATATCACAAATCAAATTATTAAAAATTTAATTCAATAATTAATCTTAACAATATCTATGAATAAAGTAAAAATACAGTTCCTATAATAAGTGGCGTCTCAAAAAAAATATTCCAAGCAAGCAAGATTTTGCTCAATCTTTAGAGGTTTAAGTAAAACATATTTTGTAGTTTGATCAAAACACATAAAAATATATATAAGATTTTAATAAAACGTTACGAGAAAATATTTTGGAAGGGAAAAATTAAAAATTATATATATAAATGTAAAGGTCAAATATGATTAAATAATATTTTAGAAGGTTGTTTGAAATATATATATATATATATATATATATATAAACAGGGACATATTTTTTTTTAAAAAGTTAGATTCAAAACAAAAATTTCGATAATATATAGGGACATATTTAAAAAAAAAAAAGGTTAAATTCAAAATAAAAATTTCGATAAATTTTTTTTTAAAAAAGTATGAGATTAAAAAACATACAAAGAACGAACAAACAAACTATTTTATTTAGTTGTTATACTTTTAGAAGAAAAAATAATATTTAAATTCATTAAAGGATAAAAAAGTAGTCGAAGTGCAAAAATATTATCTCAAAATTTAAAGGAAAAGCCTGGTAGAAACAAAGGTTAAAAACTACAAAAAAATAAAAAAATAAAAATAAATAAAATAAATAATCTATCTAAAGACTACATAAAAAAATTGTAGTATATTAAAAGTATAATGCATGTGCATAGCTTTGTAAATAAAGGTAAAGGTGTTGGAGGAGTTAAAAACAAAAACTAATTGGTTTGAACTTTGAAAAAAATGGTTTGAGGTGTAAAAAAGCATGAGGTGTGGGAGGAAAACAAAGGCATGTGGATTAAAAATAAACCATTAGATTAAAATTGAATGAAAATCTAATGGATATAAACTATTATAGAGATTAAAAAAAAAAAACAAACAAACTAGCAAGTTAGAACAAATTTTTTTGTCATTTCCCCACATCACCACTTCTTTTATATATATATATATATATATATATATTAAATACTAAGGAGTAAAGTTAAGAGTAAATTTAAGATACTATCTGAGATTATCTTTTATATGATTTGTCATTTGATAAGAAATGAGACGATCTTATTAAATAAAAAAACTAAATAAATTTATCTTTTTTTATCCCCATAATATAATATAATGAGGGACACTCCCTTAACTTTATTTGTAAAGTTAGGGGTCATCACTGATGATCATCATAGAATGAATTGGCGACTAAGGTGGCTCCCACGAGGTTATCTGCGTGGATGCTCATGTAATTTGAAGAGTTTATTACGGTGGGACCCACTAAATAGTCTCAAAAAAATCTACTTTTCTTCTCAAACTTAGCCCCTGTTTGGTGCTCCGGTTCGAACCTTGGTTTCCTAGTTCGACTTGAATGCATGTTGTTTGGCTCCCTTGTTCAGCTTCAATGCTTGGGTGAACCGTTATACAGTGAGCCGAGTGATGTTTACTGTTGCTCGAATCTTCCCTGTTCCCTTTGTCTCCTCCGTGCCTGACCTTCTGCCCGATTCTCTTCCTCCTCAACTCCGGCGCCCATGTGCTGTTGTCAGGGGCTCTGTGCGCTGTGCACCCATCCCATCGGCCATCTGCTGCCCAGGGGAAGCTCCGGTTATCGGTCCCCTTTCCTCTCTCCCCTTGACTTATATCGATTAAGGTTTGCAGAAAAACCCAGTCCCCTGCTTGCAGATGAGGCGCCGGTTGAGTCTTGGGAGAAAACGGCGAGCCGCTGTCCGGATAACCCATTATTTCCAATCTCGGAAATCATATCGCCGACCAGTCAACTCGTGCCCGAATCCAACTCCAATCTCGGGGTATTCATCCTCGGGCTCCAATTCGGTAACCCTAGTACATATTCTTCCCCTAAATCGCACTATATATTGTTTGATTTAGCCATGTGTTTGAGGTTCCGAGAGCAATTGCAGTGCTCAAGCTTTTGTCTTTCACTTGATTGTATTATGTGCTGCGTTGGACCTGTGTTGATTCTCCATTTTATGATTTTGCCATTGTGCTGCCTTTGTGATCACTATTGCCATGTGTTTGAGCCACATTTATGCCCTTGTGCTGCCTTTGGTGTGCTTTTGCCATTGTGCTGCCTTGGTGAGCATTCTTGCCGTGTGTTTGAGCCACAGTTATGACCTTGTGCTGCCTTTGGTGTGATTCTGTCATTGTGCTGCCTTGGTGAGCATTATTGCCGTGTGTTTGAGCCACTTTTCTCCCCTTGTGCTGCCTTCGTTGTGTTTTTGCTATTGTGCTTCCTTTGTGATCACTATTGCCGTGTGTTTGAGCCACATTTATGCCCTTGTGCTGCCTATTGTCTGAATTTGCTAATGTGCTGCCTTGGTGAGCATTATTGCCGTGTATTTGAGCCACATTTATGCCTTTGTGCTGCCTTTGGTGTGCTTTTGCCATTGTGCTGCCTTGGTGAGCATTCTTGTCATGTGTTTGAGCCACATTTATGCCCTTGTGCTGCCTTTGGTGTGATTCTGTCATTGTGCTGCCTTGGTGAGCATTATTGCCGTGTGTTTGAGCCACTTTTCTCCCCTTGTGCTGCCTTCGTTGTGTTTTTGCCATTGTGCTTCCTTTGTGATCACTATTGCCGTGTGTTTGAGCCACATTTATGCCCTTGTGCTGCCTATTGTCTGAATTTACTAATGTGCTGCCTTGGTGAGCATTATTGCCGTGTATTTGAGCCACATTTATGCCTTTGTGCTGCCTTTGGTGTGCTTTTGCCATTGTGCTGCCTTGGTGAGCATTCTTGCCGTGTGTTTGAGCCACATTTATGCCCTTGTGCTGCCTTTGGTGTGATTCTGTCATTGTGCTGCCTTGGTGAGCATTATTGCCGTGTGTTTGAGCCACTTTTCTCCCCTTGTGCTGCCTTCGTTGTGTTTTTTCCATTGTGCTTCCTTTGTGATCACTATTGCCGTGTGTTTGAGCCACATTTATGCCCTTGTGCTGCCTATTGTCTGAATTTGCTAATGTGCTGCCTTGGTGAGCATTCTTGCCGTGTGTTTGAGCCACATTTATGCCCTTGTGCTGCCTTTTGTCTGATTTTGCCATTGTGCTGCCTTGGTGAGCATTATTGCCGTGTGTTTGAGCCACTTTTCTCCCCTTGTGCTGCCTTCGTAGTGTTTTTTCCATTGTGCTTCCTTTGTGATCATTATTGCCGTGTGTTTGTGCCACATTTATGCCCTTGTGCTGCCTTTGGTGTGCTTTTGCCATTGTGCTGCCTTGGTGAGCATTCTTGCCGTGTGTTTGAGCCACATTTATGCCCTTGTGCTGCCTTTTGTCTGATTTTGCCATTGTGCTGCCTTGATGCCCTTGTGCTGAATATGGTTTTATTTTGCCATTGTGCTGCCTTGGTGAGCAGTATATTTGTGCGAGTGTGCTGCCTAGATGCCATTGTGATGCATATGGTGTGATTTTGCCATTGTGCTGCCTTGGTTAGCCCTATATTTGTGTGTTTGTTCTTCGTTGATGCCCTTGTGATGCATATGGTCCGAATTTTTCATGTTGGTGACTTCAGGCTTCATTTTGGGTTGATCTTGGCACCTTTTTGATCATTCATAGGC
This sequence comes from Ficus erecta, assembly GCA_008635985.1. Taxonomy (NCBI): domain Eukaryota; kingdom Viridiplantae; phylum Streptophyta; class Magnoliopsida; order Rosales; family Moraceae; genus Ficus; species Ficus erecta. Next base: position 55,961 of record BKCH01002144.1, read on the forward strand.
TGCCGAGATGATCTATCCGGGGGTTTGGCTATGATGATAAATGCCCATCGGACCAGATTGTAATTCCATCTGATTAGTGCGTCATTAACCCGATATCATTTAGGTAGTTACCGGCGGTACAAGCCATGGTAGTTGCCATGATATCGTGTCATTGACATGCCTCAGATGCAATATGACAATCACTTCATTCTGAGCCAAGTTTTGTTGCCAATACATGTTGCCTTATTTGTGTGATTTGATATTTTCCTTTTTCTTGCGTTAAGGAAATGCCTCGCAAAGCATCCGGTGAGTCGTACGTATGGACCGAAGCCAAGGAAAAATTATTCCTTGAAAAACTTGCTGATCACATGGCGACAACTGGCGGGAAGCAGCCAACAGCTAGCATTCTGGAGCTATGGGCCAAAGAGTTCAACACTCGTTTTGGCGGTGTGCAAGCTTTGGCATCCACTTTATATACAAAAAAAGAGCGGATGAGAAAGATTTATAGGGGTTGGAGGGTGTTGCAAACCCGCACCGGCCTTGGATATGATCCGGCGACGGATACGGTTGTTTGCTCGGACGAAACGTGGCACAACTTCGTCAAAGCAATTTAACTTCCTAATTGCCTTCTATAATATTATGTAGAATTTATTTAGCAACAATTCTACGCAAATGTTAATCGTTTGATTTTTTCAGGATAACAGGGAGTGTACCCATCTCCGCTACGAGGGCCTGCGCAATAAGGAATTGTATTACAATATTTTTGAAAAAAACCATGCAGCAGGTGCCTCGGGTTTCGGATCTGTTACGATGGGAGGTGGAAGTCCGCCATCGTTCGATTTTGATTTATCCATTGACCAGTCCGAAACACAGCCGGGTTTAGAGGAGGAAATTAGTCCAAGCTCTGGTGCGCGGAGGCAGGCTACCACGAGAGTTGTGACTGACGAAGGTGGTCCATCCCGGTCACGGGGGAGTGCTGGGAAGCGGAAACAACGGGACGCGACGGATGAGATGACTTTCGAGGCCATGCAGGAAATCGCGAACCATTTCCGCAATCGCTCCCAATCGGGAACCAGTAGCGAGCAGACCAGCCAGAAAGATCACATCTTGGACTGCATGAATATCATGAAGGAGATGGGTATTCCACAATATCAGCGAACGATAATGTAGCACTACTTCGATGCTCATCCGCGGCTTCAGCGTCCATTCTGTCTGCTTGACGACGGCGACCGGAGGGGCATTATTGCCTTAGTTGTGGCCACCCAAATGCCCCCGCCGAATTGATTTTTATGTTGTTGGAGTATTTTTTCCCTGTCTCGTTTTAGTTAGACAAAACATTGAGAGATAAACTATTTTCTTCTCGTTTATTGGTGCCTTGTTTACGTTTAATATGTATTAACCTTATTTGACTGATAATTTGCCCAGATTGTTTGTTAGGTCAATTTACGTTTCATGAGTACGATATGATCCATTATGCATAATTGCGTGCCTGTTAACTACGGGTTTGTGATTCGTCAAACAATTATATTAATACATGGACACAATCTCGGAAAATATAGTTAATACACGTGCGCCATGGTGACTAATTAAAAATTGTATTCGGATAATTGATCTACAACAGGTAAACTAGTGCATTTTCAACGACAACAATTTACAGGAATGAACTGGTTCGGATCCGCACCTGATAATGAGGACGACGCCCAAGACGCAGCAAACGAACTATGCGACGATGAAGACTTCGCAATAAAGGCAGTGGTATCTGTGGCAAATGGTCGGCGTAACAGGCGACGATTAACACATCCAATGCATAATTCAATCCTAACTGGCAGCATGCGTGTGGAGGAGATACTAAATGGCCATGACGACGTAATTCAAGGAATGATCAGTATGAAATCATCAACCTTCAGAGTACTCAGTGGCCTATTGGGCAGTCGGGAATTGTTGACGCCAACTAATAACATGAATGTGAATGAGCAGATATTCATTTTTCTAACCATTTGTTCACAAGGCGCTACAAACCGACACGTTTCGTATTTATTCCAGCATTCTAAAGAAACAACATCACGTTGGTTCTTTAAAGTGTTGAAGGTTATTTGTGCGTTGAAGGACGAATTCATCCGACAACCTGACTACACGGCGGTGCAACATTTGATAAATGACCACGCAGAAAAATATCGGCCATGGTTCGATGTACGTTAACGATGTTCTCTAATTTCATATGAACCGGTTTTTGATTACTAATAGCCTGTTACTGTTCATGATGTTATGCTTACTGTATATTCTAATGGGTCATGCAGGGTTGTATTGGTGCTATTGATGGGACACACGTCCCATGTGTCCCGAGGCGCGAGAATGCTGACGGTGGGATTAATCGTAAAGGATTTCACTCGCAGAATATTTTAGCGGTATGTTCGTTTGATATGAAATTTACATACATGTTGGCCGGATATGAGGGATCATGCCATGATGCGAGAATGTTGGACGAGGCAATATCATTCCATGGTTTCCTACTGCCCCCACCAGGTAATTGTAATTGTCCCATTATTGCATAATTTAAATATACGAACGTAGGTTAAAAATATTGGACTTCGTTTAATATTGTAATGTTTATATTACAGGAAAATTTTACTTAGCAGATTCCGGCTACGCCAATAAGGATGGTTTCCTGAACCCATTTAGACGGGAGACGTATCATTTACCAGAGTATCGAAGACGTCGTGCCGGCCTACGCAACCGCAGGGAGGTATTTAACTACACGCATTCTTCGCTGCAAAATTGCATCGAACGGACGTTTGGTGTCTGGAAGGCGAGGTTTAAAATACTTAAAGGCATGAACAGCTATCCTATGGACAAACAAGTCATGATTCCCGTGGCGTGTGCGGTTCTGCATAATTTCATTAGGATGGTGCAGATTGGGGACCCATATCTAGAAGAGTATGTAGCTGATTGCGTGCCTGTACGTGGGAACGACGACGTTAATACGGATTACGTGTTGGACGACGTGGTAGATGATACTGGGCCCAGTACAGGAACAGAGCAACATGGCTCAAGTACGAGTGCGATGAATCAGATGAGAGAAAAAATTGCGGATGCAATGTGGGAACGATACCAATCATATCCATGGTATAGAACCACGTGAACGCAAACAAATAATGTAGAAGGTACATTCTTTTGATGATTCTTACATTACAAACAATGTATATTTTGTTGGGGTATAATATTACCATAAAAGGAATTTTGCGACATTTTTTGCTGTCTAAAGTTGATTGGTTTTTATAATTTGACATATTATCATGATTTCCAATTTTATTTACTAAAATATACGTTAGAATGATAAAGAAAATTAAAAAAATTTAATACCCTCATTTTCTTATCATCCAAACAAGGCCCTTGTTTTTTTACCCTCAAACTCAACTTAAACTTTTTCACCAAACACTCAACTCAACTTCAAATTTTCAACTCAAACTTTTTACCAAACACACAACACTTAAACTCAACTTAACTTAACTCAATTCAACTTCAATTTTTCAACTCAAACCTGTGAACCAAACAGGCCCTTATTCCTTCAAGTAACCCAAAAATGCCGAGAGAGGCCCCAAATTTATTTATTTATTTATTTGTTTATTATTATTATTAGTTATTTATTTTTGCTTTAAACACCAATTAATTTAATGTAATCTTATTTTTCCACCTTTTTTTTTGGGTAAATTTCATTTTAGCACTTGTGAAAAAAATTATATTAAAATCAGCACCACTTTTTTTCCCCTTCACTTCTAGCACTGCCACGTCACTCTTCAGCCTGATATGTGGGGCCCAGACGGATTAATTGTATGTCAAATTACTGGTTTATCCTCATCTCCCTCGCATGGCCCCCAAAAACCAGCATCTACAGTTCTTTAGAGAGAGAAAACAAAATCTAGAGAGAGAAACAGTTGCAATCGCAAGGAAACGCTCGGAAACCGTCCGAAACCACCACGAAAGGCATCTACAAACAGCTTCGTGATATACAAGGCAGAATATTTTAAAAACTAATTAAAGATAAGTTAACGAATCAAAGAAGTCGAAAGTTCAAAAAATTACAAAATCTGGTTTCAATGTCTAAAAACTTTGCGTTTAACGATTTGTTAATAAATTGGGGAAAAAAATTCCATTATTTTGAATTTGTTTAACAGTTGATCTTCCCACAGGGACGGTCATTATCATAATGACCGCCTGGTAATTTTCGTTGTGACCCCTGTAACTGTTAAATCTTAGCGTATAATTTTGGTCACAACGATATTAACCAGGTGGTCATTATGAAAGTGACCAGTTTTTTGTCAGACGTCGTCCCACAGGATCGGTCATTCTCATAATGACCCCATGGTCATTATCGTTTTGACCCCTGTAAATGCTCAATACGGTGACGTATTGGTCAAAGTGTTAGACCATTGGTCATAACGGTTATGACCAGACGGTCATAACCGTTATGACCGATAGTATAACGTAGAGGTCATAACGGTTATTACCAAACGGTCATAACCGTTATGACCGATGGTATAAACCAGTGGTCATAACGGTTATTACCAGACGGTCATAACCGTTATGACCGTCTGTATAACACAGCGGTCATAACCGTTATGACCGATAGTATAAACCAGTGGTCATAACTGTTATTACTAGACGGTCATAACCGTTATGACCGTTTGTATAACACAGCGTCATAACCGTTATGACCGTCTGTATAAACCAGTGGTCATAACGGTTATTACTAGACGGTCATTACGATTATGACCGTCTGTGTTATACGTCGGTCATAACCGTTATGACCAGACGGTCATAACCGTTATGACCAGACGGTCATAACCGTTATGACCGTCTGTGTTATACGTCGGTCGTAATCGTTATGACCGTTAGTATAACACGATACGGTCATAACGTTTATGACCAGACGGTCATAACCGTTATGACCGTTAGTGTTATACGATACGGTGACGTATTGGCGAAAAACCTTAGGCACAAAGAGGTCACAATGAAAATTACCAGACGGTCATTATGAAGTTGACCGTCTTGTAATCTGCATTATAAAATAAATAAATAGAAATATCAAGAGTCATTTAAATGTTGAATTACAGATTTACCCTCATCTCTCACCCGCCCAAAAGGCATTCTCCCTCGAATAATCTCACAAAAATTTTCAACCAGCGTCTACAGTGTTTTAGAGAGAGAAACTCCGATTCTAGAGAGAGAAAGCTTTGCAACCGCTCGGAAACCGTCCTAAACCACCACCGTAGCCCTTTATATACTGGTTGGACGTCTGTTAACATTGAAAAATATTTAAAAAATACCCTTGTCGACGCCAACAAAAATGTCAGAGAAGAACACTCCCGAAACTGCGCCGAAGGCTACTCAGGGGGAAGTCGAACTAAAAGTTTCCCAGATTTTCATGAGTGAACAAGACGACAATATATCCGACTCTGAAAAAGTAATGAAATTTTTTTGTGTTTTTTTTTTATTTTGAAAAATATTTTCATTGTTATTATATATATATAAGTGCCGTATAATAAAAGATATCGGAAGCTGGATCGAATAAAAATTTGTTTTGGTCTTTGTGTTTAAAAAGTTTACACTTTTAGTATTTTCAGTAAGAATATGCAGTATTTTTTGATTTTTGAAAACAAAGTTTTCATTTTTATATGCGTTTTTTTGATGATATTCCACTTTCCAGTTGATTTACTGAACAATGTTATCATATTGTACATAAAGTTAAGATTTTTATCTTTTTCTGTACCATAAAACATCCGTTAACTCAAGTATGTGTTTTGGTTTATATTTTATATTAGGGTTTTCGTCGATGTTTGTGTTTAAGTGTAGATGATCTCGGCTATTTGAAACAAAATGGAGTGGTCATTTTTTTTATGACTCTCTGGTCATAATAATTATTACTCAGTTTCAGTTTTCTGTTTGTATGTCCGGTGGTCATTTTCATTATGACTTGTTGGTCATAATAATGATTACTATGAGTTTTAACTTATTTTAGGATGGTCATTTTAATTATTACTTGGTCATAATAATAATTACTCAGTGTTTTCTCTATTTTATGTTGTTATGGCTTGTTGGTCACAAAAATTACCAGCTTTTTTGTTGGTTGCGGACTGTCATTTTCATAATGACTTTGTCATTTTAGGCCGACAATTTTTGTTTAATTGATGGTGATTAATTTTTAATTTTTTAGTTTTCATAATGCTGTTATTTTATGCTTGGTAATTTTTGTTATTACTTCACTGTCATAAGTATACTTACCTTACACTTTTATGTTACGATTAACATTACCGCAGGTTCAATACAATCGACGGGTATCGGATTCTGACATTACCAGGGCAAAAATAAACACTTTTATCAACATTCCGGAAACTTGTAAGAAGCTGAGACAGTGGTTGTCTCCCCAACAGTACGAGGCCGTCCTCAAGCAGCCATGCATTAAGCATTTTCTGGGATTAACCAATCTTGGTTGGGCTGGCCAGGTCTTCCACAGCGTTATGATGAGATTGACGGATCACTCAGAAATGGGTGATGCTCTTTGGTTCGAGATCGGAGGCGAACTTGGCAGATTTTCCATCAACGAGTTCTACCTCATCACCGGCATGAAATGCGCAGGGTCTACCTATCTCCCAGTGGTCGAAATCCGATTAATCACAAGATATTTTTCGACCTTGAGAGGCGTGTCGAGAGAAAATTTGGAGCTGCAGATGTCGAATGCGGCTTTTGACAACGACGACGACGCTGTGAAGCTTAGTTTACTATACTTGATGTTCTGCATTCCCTTATCAAATGCAAACTCCGTCAAGATAGACGCTAAGTTTTTTTCCCTGACCGATAACATTGCTAATTTCAATGATTTTCCTTGGGCGTTCTGTCATGGGAGGCAACCCGGACTGCAATCTGTAATGCAGTTGAGAACAGGCTGTCGACGAAGAGACGAGCTTCAAAAAGGCCCGACAAAGTGCATTACAGTGTATCGGGCTTTCCTCATGCCTTGCTCGTCTGGGCCTATGAGACCCTCCCATCGATAGCATTGAAATTCAGCAAGAAGTACGAGCATGCCTGTCCGCGTATGCTGTCGTGGACCACCGAGGACAATGTCAAGTTCGATGATGTCATAAATTCCTTTACCGATGTTGGCGAAGATCAGGTATTATTGTATAGGATGTCTTACGTATATTTATTATGTATGCAGTGTCAATTACAAATGTTGGGCAACTTAACATTTTCACAAGCCTGTTACCATAACAGTGGTTATAGTAGCATATTGATACAATCCGTAACCCCTACTGATTTTTTTTATTAACATCAAATGTGTTCAGGGTAAGTGTTTTGTCCTGATGCCAACCGAAGAAGAGTTGAAGGACCCATGGGTTGCGCGGCTGTTTATGAAGAACCCAAGTGTTGTGCCAAAATTAGCTCCCAAGCCTCCCAAGCCTTCTGCACCCCGACCGAGCTCCGATACAAACTCTGATTGGCTGGAGTTTCAAAAAGAAATCCGAGGAGAGGTTGTCTCCATTAAAGAAAAGTTTGTGACTCTTGAAAAGGGCCAGTTGGCTCTTGAAAAGGGCCAGAAGAAGGCTAACAAACTCATGAGAAGTGTAATAAAAATGTTGGCCGCCAACTTTTCTGAGAAGGGGAAGGGGAAGGGGAAGGCACACACCGAGGAATTTGTCAGCAGCCGCCAGAAGCCTCAAGTTCACACGGCTGATAATTATGAGCTCAAACCTACCTCACCTCACATCGGCACCGAAGATGATGTGATATTCGACTCTGACGTCGGAGCCGCTGCTGATATGGGTGTTCAAGCAGCCATGGAGTTCCTCACCGCCGAAAAGGTGATTGTTCCTCGGGAAGACGTCAAGGTTGACAAGAATAAGGTACTCATTTAGCTGTTAGTCGAGTATTACATTAAATGTAGATTATCTCAACTGTGTTCCACAACTAGAACATTGTATTTATTCTTATGCCATGTTGTGAAACCACACAAGCTTTGCCCTCTGATTTACCAGCAACCGATCTACAACGAAGACAAAATCTGAGCAGATAGTGCAAGACCCGGAGAAGGATAGTCAAGCAAAAAACACTATCATGGATATCATGAAGGTTTCGGAGCCAGACGACGATGAGAGCCTCGGTGACGTGGTTGTTACGAATCTCTGTAACTTAGTTATATAGTCATTATGGTCATTATGTACAATGTTAACTCGTTTTACATATTTCACTTATAGATCCGTAAGAAGAAGAGGGCCAGACTATCAAGGATTGGTCAACGGCCCTCTGGAACAATCACTGATGTTGCCTCGCCGTCGAAGCCTCCGACTAATCTGCTGACTCCCCTCCTTCCGGGTCTCGCAGATGAACATTCGAAGGAGAAGCTAGAGGAGTTCAGGGAGTGGTTCCCAAAAGGATTATTGAAGAAGACTCCTGCAAGGTAAATTTTTTTATAATACAGATTATGCTCGATTTGAAATTTACAATTTATTAACAACTTCATCACCAATTAACCAGATGGTACATTATGTTTAGTAAACGTCCTCCCCGATACACTGCAAAGCATGATGTTCTTAACAAACCACATGACCTCGGCTGCATGGTGGTGGAAAAAAAAGAGTTGGTATTATGAGTTAGCTACCTCTCCTATTTGGCTATGGGATGAAGTAAGTACCTTTATTCAATATTTTATACTCAATTTATTTGAGTATCCTGTATTTCATACTGTATTTATTTGAGTTAGCAGGATACATTGTCTGTTATGTAAGTATTTTTTTCCAATTCATTTGCATCTTTTTTTGTTTGTGCAGCACATTGACGTTGCATTCTACTACCTGAGGAAGAAGATCAGGCAGTACCCTGAACTGGAACAACGAAAAGTGACAACCGTAGACACGTTTTATGCTGCAAAAGTCCGTTCGTTGTGGACCGTCTACCAGGCAGCACCCGATAAGTTCGATTGGGCCTGCTGTGATTCTGTGTTCAGGATAATGCTTGGCGTGCGTGCCCAGAGTGGGGCCTCGTGGTTTCACGTTAACACGGTGCTAATGCCAATGCACTTTAGCGATCTGAAACATTGGGTATTAGCAAAGCTCGACCTAACAAACTGGACCCTTGAGGTATACGACTCTCTTCAGCATGAAGGACGTCATAACAATAAGGTTCGCGAAGGAATGGAAGGTCTGTCAAAGTTCATTCCATTTCTAGCTGAAAAAAACAGTTTGTTCTAGTTCAAACCACGGGTTCCTCCAGGAAATCACCCAATACCAGTCACCATAATGAAAGACATCCCTAAACAAGCCAATGGGTTAGTAGAAGCATTGCAAATTATTTCTATGTATGAACTGTTTGGAGTGTGTTGCTTATTTAATAAATTTTTTTTCCATCTTTCTTGCAACAGTGGTGACTGTGGAATGTTTACAATCAAGTATGCTGAGTGCTTGATAGAAGGGAGGGATGTCAAATATTGGGTGATTGCTGAACGCATGCAAATCTTCAGGGAGTATTTTGCCTGTCACATGTGGTCCCATGCCAAAAATAAGCTAGCCGATGTCTATAAAAGTGATGCTGATGAGGAGGAGGGCGTTTAACATTTAGACTAAGTTTTTCAATCTTGTTATCTAGCTTAACCAGACTGTTAACAGTAATATTATTTAATTCTTGCTAATCCCCATTGATTGATTGTTTTTTTATGGTATTTCGTTGTAAAATTACACACTCATCGTATTGATGATCATGTGGGAATAAAACGTTTCATTATCAATGGAATGTATCTTTGTAATTGATAATAATAAAGAGCTTTCTGTCTTTCAATACTAATAGAGAGGTCATAACGGTTATGACCTTCTGGTCATAACCGTTATGACCACTGTGTTATACAGACGGTCATAACGGTTATGACCGTCTGGTAATAACCGTTATGACCTCTACGTTATACTATCGGTCATAACGGTTATGACCATTGTGTTATACAGACGGTCATAACGGTTATGACCGTCTGGTAATAACCGTTATGACCTCTACGTTATACTATCGGTCATAACGGTTATGACCGTCTGGTCATAACGGTTATGACCACTGTGTTATACAGACGGTCATAACGGTTATGACCGTCTGGTAATAACCGTTATGACCACTGGTTTATACTATCGGTCATAACGGTTATGACCGTCTGGTCATAACTATTATGACCGCTGGTTTAATGTCAATTATTCTAACAAGAAAAGGTTAAGTGACACTTGTTTAGAATTATTAAGGTGTGAATAGTTTGTAAAGTTTAATCACAAAATATGAATTATTTTTTTATACAAGCGATATTAATCCTTATTGACAATAGAAAAAAAAAAAAGGGGTGCATTGCTCAATTAGTCCCTAAACTCTCAATAATATATAACTCTCAACAATAATATATAACAAAGAAAGAGTTGATTAAAATATTAAAATGTTGCTACAATGATTTTTTAACGGAAGACGTCAATAATTTGGTCAAAAGTAATGGTACATAAGAGTTTTGAAATTAAGTTATAAAATTCCTTTTAGAAACGTTGGGGCCTTAAATTGTAAACTAATTGGAGTACTATGTTTTCCCATGGAAACTAGAAAGAAGGTGAAAGGTAAGGTTGGCTATATAGAAAAGAGAGAGAGCCTCCGAGTAAGATAATGATGAAAATAAAGAAAGAGTTGATTTGAGATTAAATTTATCCCGAAAATGAAGAGATGGGAACATTCTTGTTGACGAATGATGATGGACATCTCAGAGTCAAACCCTCATGGCCAATTAATTTTATATATTATGTAGTGCTTGGTGATGGCATTAGGAAATCTGTTTAAAATCTTGTGCCCAATTAAGTTTTGTGTTTTTTTTTTCCTGCAATTAAAAATTTTAAATAAGCTGTATAAATATAATATATATATATATATATATATATTTTGATTGAAGCCTGTGGAGTGATCATTCAATTGAAGTTTTCCAAATATTTTGATTGGAGCTAAATTAAGTTTTAGAGTTGTGTATTTTGTTAAAAATGAACTATTTTAAATTAAAAAGTGTGAAAACTTGAAATGTTTTCGGAAAAAAATAACAATATAGATCTTATTTCAATTTATCGGAATTTTATACAATTTTTAAAAAAATCATCTTATCTCGACTTGAAATTTAAAAAAAAAAAAGTTATAAACTTTTAAGTTAAAGTTAGAAATATGAATAGTGAAACCGAGTTTACTTTTGAAGAAAAAGACGAAATACAATAGAAATTGTTTAGATGGAGCGAACCAATCAAACTCCCATACTAAATCTCTCTTAAAATCTCAAACTTTAAAAGTTCATAACTTTTTTATTTCAAACCGAAAATTGATAATTTTTCTTTTTCTTTTTTATGTTTAGTAAACTTTGTTGCTTTTGGCTTTTTTTTTTTTTTTAAATTACTTTTTACATTTTGTGATAAGTAAAATATATTTCGGAATTGATCTCATCATCAACCTAATTTCAATCCCATGAATGGGATATACCTTTAATTTAATCTCTTTATGTCGTCAATCACCATCCTAGTATTACTATAATTAAAGCTAAAACGAGAGTCTTAATAGAGTTTCATGAGATTCGAATCTTGGTGAACGAAAAATAAATTAAAAAACACGTCATGTCCAATTATTTTTTGCATTTTGACGTTATGAAAATCACATTTTTCATAAATATGTACACTTGAAATTATGTATATTCATACGCCGAATTCATAATTTTTTTAGGAAATAGTCAATGCCCGTAGTTTGATTAGTTACAAAATAACATATAATTGAATACTTCGTATGTATGTTACCCTACAAATAACATATAATTAAACTATACTTTGTATTAATCTACGAACAAGATTGTTGGTTTTGAATATTCTCTCCGGTGCATTGCAATCTTTGAACTAGCTCACCAAATGGCAAATTAGAGTTTAAGTATCAAATTTAATAAAAGTGAGCGTCTATAGTTTAAGTATCAAATTTAACAACAATTCTTAACTTATATATAAATACCAAAAATTTGTTTTTGACACTCGTTTTATTTGATTCATGCCCAAAATCTTCATTTCTGGTTTATGCTAGTACGAAAGCAAATTCACGTCTCTGTTTGCTTGGTAGGAAAGCAAATTCACTTCATTTCAATAAAACAACGGTCATAACAGTTATTACCAGACGGTCATAACCGTTATGACCGTCTGTATAAACCAGTGGTCATAACGGTTATTACCAGACGGTCATAACCGTTATGACCGATAGTATAACGTAGCGGTCATAACGGTTATTACCAGACGGTCATAACCATTATGACCGATAGTATAACGTATCGGTCATAACAGTTATGACCAGACGGTCATAACTGTTATGACCGATGGTCTAACACAGAGGCAAGACACAGAGGTAATAACGGTTATGACCGTCTGGTCATTACCGTTATGACCGATGTGTTATACAGACGGTAATAACGGTTATGACCAGACGGTCATAACTGTTATTACCCCTGGTCTTAAATCCACTTAAAAAATGTTTGGCTTAACAGTTAATGTTTTTTTTATTAAATATTAAGGTGTTATAGCAATCTATTGTACTAAAAATTACACTGTGTACTTATAATAAAATATTGGTAATGTTTAATGTGAAGTGTGATAAATTGAGCTAAATTGTTATACAACAATGATTAAAAAAAGTAAAGTAACATGATCATACACTATCATCACATTTATGAAATTGGTGTTATGAACTCTGTATCTGGCCTTGTGGTTGGACGTTTTCGTAAGGGTACTGAGTTGGTACATGTTTGACGGTTGTGTCCGTAACCATTACATCTACCACACCAATTAGGCTCTTGTTCTTCACCTTGGGACGGAATCCTACGAACCCGTGGCCTTCCGGGCCCACGCTTTGTAGTGGGAGAATTAACAATTCGCAATCTTACTTCTTCAGATACGTCCCAACCCTCGGGGCTGCCAATAGGGTGGACTACATGTGCATAGCAAGCATACATATAGTCTTTTGTGTAGTAATTAGAGCAATAATTATAAGGATCAATTCGACGGTGGTTACATACGGCCATTGCATGAGGGTAAGGAATTTGATCGACCTGAAATCGTCTGCAAGTACATGTCCTTTCGCTCATATCGACGATCCATATTTGGGCAGCATTGTTGGTGACAGCGTACTCAAACTGATCAGCTGGCCGAGGCTGTAACAAATGTAATTTTAAGACATTAGTTTAAGCGATCGCATTAAGGCGAAGCAATAATAAAATTTAAAAATAGGGTTGTTATCACAAACCGTTACTGTTAGGCCTAAAGCGAAGTTTGTTCGAATCAATTTCTCTGCCTTCGGGGCCAGTTTAGATGTTATTTTAAGGGCCTCTTCACGTCTCTCGACAAACCATCGTTGTAGTAGTCCCCTAAGCCATTCCACCAAGAATCCAACTGGCATTAACCTGGCTTTCCGATCCACATTGTTTAATGATTCTGCAATGTTGGTTGTCATGATTGCGTATTTCCGACCGTTGAAGTATGCTCGCGACCACTTTATAGAATCGGCCTGAAGAAGGTAACGATGCATGTCGGGGTTACGAACACGGATGGATTCCATATGACGATGGTACTCACTTAAAAGATACGTTCTCGAGGCACCGTCAAAATAGGTCTTCAAAGGGCCTTTGAAATCTTTGTATCTAGTCTTCAAGTTTGCAGCCAAGTGTTGGACGCATATCCCGAATGCAGCATCTGGATACACAAGGTTGACTGCATATTCGATACCCTTATGCCTATCAGCCACAATAGCAAGAGACTCTCGCGTGCCGATTGAATCCTTTAGTTTCTCGAAGAACCATGTCCATGATTCATTGCTCTCCGACGGAACGATACCAAATGCAAGGGGAAATATGGAGCCATTTGCGTCGTGTCCGCAGGCTCCAAGCAACGTACCTCCAAACTTTGCCTTTAGTGCTGATCTATCAACCACAATTACTGGACGACAATAAGGCCAACTATGCTTCGAAGCAGCTAAGCACATGTAAAAGAATTTGAAACAATTTGCTGAGTCTGTCTCAATGTCAACGTCGGATCCAGAATTTTTCCGCTTCACCATTTCAGCCCACGCTGGCAGAACTGTAAATATTAAATTATCAACACCATGTTTTAAATATAATAGTTATAAGGACAGTAACGAACGTATAACCAGACAAGAGAAATTACCTTTGTATGACTCAGCATCATCGCCCCTCAGGCTTGTCAGTGCAGCTTCTTTCCCTCGCCATGCTCTAAGATAGTTGAAAGACACTCCAAATTCGGCCTGCATGTCTCGCATTATTTCAGATGGTCTATACAAGGAATTGGTCGGATCCAAGTATTTTGCCTTAACACACTCCCCAATCATCCAACTCTTCGCTTGACGATGATGCCCTTGAACGATTTCAATTGAACAAGTATGGACGTCGTCGAACCTCTTAACAACAAACAGTTCACTACCGTTCATCCTAGTCGCACGCAATTGCCATGGACATCCCTCATTATCTATACATATAACGTGTAATAGAGTAGAGTTCGACCTCTTCACCTTGAATTGGTAGTGTTTACTCATGACATCATGATGAAGATGGTATTGCAGTAACTTTTTGTTCTCAAAAACACAGTTTACGCGCAGCGTGATAGGTGTATAATCAGCAATAACGACTCCTTCGGATACACTGTCACTACTTGATACTTTGTCATATTGAGATCCAGTATTGTTGACAATAGAATGGCCTCCAATGCTTGCTGCGATACTCTTCTCGTTTGAACGATGAGTATCAGCCGAAACATTAAATTTCCCGGCATTACAATCATCGTGATCCGTGCCTAAGTCATTGTTCAATGTTTCATGTTGATTTTCAATTCCATAGTCAGTGTGCAAATCCAGACCGACTGTAGGAGAAGTGATATGAGGAGGAGGAGGGGTTAGGATCATATTAATGTCATTTACATGTTGCACGGCTTCATCACTCTGTCCCCCCTCCCTAGAACGTTGAATGTCTATGTGGTTGCTTACCCCTACCTCTGGTGCCATGGCTTCCGCAGCGGACTCATCCAATACAACGATTATAACTGGAAATTTGCTAAGCACATGAACATCCTTCTTCTTTAGTTGTATGTAGAATTTAACGTCAGCATCACACTGTATCCTCACAAGAGGCAATCCAGGTTCAACACCGTATCTCATGACTATATTCTTGTCTGGGCCCCTAATTCCAAGCACACTTCTCACCAACTCAACAAGACCAACATATGTTGAGTTCTCGGGCACCAATATTCCCTTCATTTCGCCACCAACATATCTCATTGTGCCGTCCCATTGACCATTATACTTTACGAAAACACAACCGCATCCATTCCTGAATGATACAGAATCAAGTTATCCAATAATTTGGTTTTCTTCTGTTATCTAAGATTATGTTATATGCTACAGTAGACCGAATAACAAGCACCATTATATCTCAAAACTGATAACAGAGATTTTGTTTATACAATATATTTCAAAACGCACGCACATTAAATCATAAATTAACAAATAAAACCAAATAAGAAGCACCATTACCTCAGATTGGCTGATTGGAAGTGTGAAGATCTCTATTCAAATGGAGTAGAAGCAGATCTGGCAGAAGCAGATGGCACAAAGATGTGTTCAGATTTGTTGGACTTAGACTGAGTTCAGATTTTTTGGACTTAGAGTGAGTTTCGATCAGTGGGTAATGGTGCAGAGAGGAATCGTAAGGCTTCACTGAGAGAAAAACGCTGAAAAGAGGAAAGAAAAAGTTTTCAAAATTTGGGTTACTGTATATATAATGTCGCGATTGAAATGGGCGGGAGATCTAACGAAAAATTTTGTTAGGGTTTGACCAATACGTCACCGTATTGACTAATAGTTTATCGGTCATAACGGTTATGACCATTTGGTCATAAAACGTTATGACCGTATCATGTAACATTATCGGTCATAACGGTTATGACCGTCTGGTCATAACCGTTATGACCGCTGCTATAACACAGAGGTCATAACGGTTATGACCGTCTGGTCATAACGATTATGACCGACGTATAACACTATCGGTCATAACGGTTATGACCGCTGTGTTATACAGACGGTCATAACGGTTATGACCATCTGGTAATAACAGTTATGACCACTGGTTTATACTATCGGTCATAACGGTTATGACCGTTTGGTCATAACGGTTATGACCGCTGTGTTATACAGACGGTCATAACGGTTATGACCGTCTGGTAATAACCGTTATGACCACTGGTTTATACTATCGGTCATAACGATTATGACCGTCTGGTAATAACCGTTATGACCTCTACGTTATACTATCGGTCATAACGGTTATGACCGTCTGGTCATAACCGTTATGACCAATGGTCTAACATTTTGACCAATACGTCACCGTATTGAGCATTTACAGGGGTCAAAATGATAATGACCATGGGGTCATTATGAGAATGACCGATCCTGTGGGATGACGTCTGACAAAAAACTGATCACTTTCATAATGACCACCTGGTCAATATCGTTGTGACCAAAATTATACGCTAAGATTTAACAGTTACAGGAGTCACAACGAAAATTACCAGGCGGTCATTATGATAATGACCGTCCCTGTGGGAAGACCAACTGTTAAACAAATTCAAAATAATGGAATTTTTTTCCCCAATTTATTAACAAATCGTTAAACGCAAAGTTTTTAGACATTGAAACCAGATTTTGTAATTTTTTGAACTTTCGACTTCTTTGATTCGTTAACTTATCTTTAATTAGTTTTTAAAATATTCTGCCTTGTATATCACGAAGCTGTTTGTAGATGCCTTTCGTGGTGGTTTCGGACGGTTTCCGAGCGTTTCCTTGCGATTGCAACTGTTTCTCTCTCTAGATTTCGTTTTCTCTCTCTAAAGAACTGTAGATGCTGGTTTTTGGGGGCCATGCGAGGGAGATGAGGATAAACCAGTAATTTGACATACAATTAATCCGTCTGGACCCCACATATCAGGCTGAAGAATGACGTGACAGTGCTAGAAGTGAAGGGGAAAAAAAATAATGCTGATTTTAATATTAAATATTCCACATGTGCTAAAAGTGAAATTTACCAATTTTTTTTTTTCCTCCTCTTCTGCCATCATCGGCCTTTCTTTTCTTTGAAAACAACACAATGGTAATCAAAACATTTGGAGAGAAAAAATTTCAGATCTTGAGGTAGATGTGAAAATGATTGGATTAATTGACGTTAAAGATTTGTATTTTAGAACACATTTTAACCAACAGAAAATCATGCTGCAGAGATTAATTCGTGACTTTTTTCCGAGAGAATAGCAAAGTAGAGATTTTTAAATTACCCTTTGGTTTACTCTCTCCAAAAACCATTAATTCTCTCTTTCCTCTCTCACTCTTTCTCTCTCCTCCCTTTCTCTCACTGTCTCTCTCGTTAATGGCTGGCTGGAGGAGCGTCGGTGACGGAGAAGACTCGTGGGCTTCACCGTCAGCAGTGACGCTATCTTCGGCGGCGCGTCGAAGGACGAATGGCGACGGATCTCTGGACGGGACCTCCGGATCGCGATCGAACCTCCCACGAAGATGCCGTCACATTATCTCTACCGACTGTCGCAATTACCTTCTCCGGCGGATCTTCGCCGTAGCGACAGTGAAAGATCACGGTGTGCAAATTGCGATCTCCGGTAGGCGCTTCGGGAATTGGATTGCGAGAATCTTGTGAGCTCGGTGAATCTTCACCGCAAAGCTGCTATCGCGACGTTCTCCGGTCTTCTTCTCCGGCGACGTGGTATTGAGATTTGGTATTGGTTGTCGTAGATCTGGGCACAGATCTGAGATTTATTAATTAGTTTATTTTGAGAGGAAGACCATAAGGATAGAGAAGAGAGAGAGAGAGATGGAGGTCTTCAAAAATTTCACCTAATAGTAGGGCCCACATGAAACAACTGTTTTGTAGAAATGAATAATGATATGGACAGGGTCCCACAAAATGCCACATCAGCTGCCAAACAAGCCGCCACCTCATGCGCTGATGGTCATCACTGATGACATTTAGCCTTACTCTATAATAATAGAATCTTAAACCATGCAAGGGTTGACTTTGATTGGAGAAGTAGAACTTACACTTTTATTGAGCTTGTTTTGGGTGTAAGTTTAAACTTACACCTATCAATTCAATTTTTGTCTTTTTTTGAAATTTTTTTTATCTTTTCTGAAAAAGTCAACAAAAATTACTATTTAAATTTATCAATTTCAACTCAAACTTATACACCAAACGTCCCCTGAATTTTTAACTATGAAAAAAATAATATAAAAAATATAAAATATCAAGTGGTTGTTTGGTGTCAGTTCCGTATCTCTAATTTCCAAAACCATGCTAGGGTTGACTTTCATTGGAGAACTTACACTTTTATTGAATTTTTAACTATGAAAAAAAAATATATTTATAAAAAAAACTATGAAAAAAAATACAAAATATCAAGTGGTTGTTTTCCATATCTCTAATTTCCAAGCGAATTACAATCTTCTACTGTTGTTTTTCTTCGCTGAAGGGCGAGTTAAGCAAAGACGTGCAATTTTATTAACTTTAGAAAAAAAAAAAAAAAAATCCCTTAGTTCAGAAGAGGGTTTTTACAGTTCAATTTTATCCTTAGAAAATGGTAGAGTTTAGAGTTTAAGTTTTTAAATTCTTTGTTTTTTTAAAAAGAATCTTAATCTTAATATTAATATTAATGTTAATGTTAATTAAATAAAAGCATCAATCCACTATCCCTAAATTCAAAAACAAAAAAAATAAAAATAAAAATAAAAATTCAGAACAATACTAATAAAATACACATGGTTGAATTAAATCAAATACATATCCTTATGATTAGAAACAAAAAGTATGGATATATGGAGAATCAATTGGTAATTAAGAAGATATGGAAATGTGTATTCACTAGTACAAATTGTGGATTACACGACGGTTTTTTACCGTCGTGTAAAGTTTACACGACGGTTACCCAACCGTCGTGTAATCCAGTGTCGTGGAAGATAACACGACGGTTATTGAACCGTCGTGGTATCTCAATGTTACACGACGGTTAAAAACCGTCGTCGAAACAAGGTACACCATAGTAGATACAAGTAATATAAAGACATTACACGACGGTTCTTGGCCGAACCGTCGTGTAATGCGGACATTACATGACGGTACTTGGCCGAACCGTCGTGTAATGCGGACATTACACGACGGTTCTTGGCCGAACTGTCGTGTAATGCGGACATTACACGACGGTTCTTGGCTGAACCGTCGTGTAATGTCTCTTTTATTAAAAAAAAAAAATTTATGGTTTTTTGGTGATTTCTCACGGCTGGCCTAACCTATATGTTATCCAATACATGATCCAAGATAGTAACTTCAATGATCAAAGTAAAATTACATACCAATTTTTACATTACAAGTTCACATATCATAATTAATGAATTGCATTACATGGCTAGCTCATTCTCCCCTAATCAAATTCAAATCCTCAGAAGTAAAAAATTCTTTATTTTCAAGTACATCAATTCCATTCAACACTATGTCCCTCATAAAACCTAAAATAAAATAACCACATTCAACACTTCCCTCTTGGAGAGGACAATGACGGTTCGAGATTTTTGTTTTACAGTCTCGTCTCCTTCTTCTAATCCCTTCTCCGGTCATAATCTTCCAATCCGTTAGGGCCCTAGCAATTGATAAAGTTCAAACTAATTAAGATGTATATAATTAAGATTAAATAAAAGAAAAACTCATTCAAGCATTTCATTGAGTATGATGTGTGCGCAAAAAATTCATGTTGGAAAATGTGTGTAAAGTGCCAAAACCAATCACAAACCATTCATCTACAAAGAGCAACATTAAAAACAAAAACATTCATGTTCAAAAATAGATCTTTAATGGAAAACAACAATACAAGAGAGCAAATGTGTTTTAGTTTATATACGAAGTCACCTTGCTTTTCTTTGAAAAAGAATATGCACGGCCACATGAAGAGGGAGGCAACTTCGGCAACGGCGGCTTGACCGGATTCTAAAAGAGTGGTGGCAGCGGGTTGGTGAAGGATGTGGGTACTTGAGAAATGTAGAAAGTGTGAAGAAAGAACTTAAGAAATTCGTGCGGAGATGAAGAGAAACGAGGAGGAAATTGTATTTAAGTTATGGGTTTTGGCGCGAGGATTTCAAAAAATTAAATTTGAAAATTTTCAGAGAGTGTGAAGAAAGAACTTAAGAAATTCGTGCGGAGATGAAGAGAAACAAGGAGGAAATTGTATTTAAGTTATGGGTTTTGGCGCGAGAATTTCGAAAAATTAAATTTGAAAATTTTCAAAATTTTTAGAAGATTACACGACGGTCTATTTAGAACTGTCGTGTAATACCAGGGATTACACGACGGTCCCCCGGGACCGTCGTGTAATGTCCCCCCCGAGGAGCGGATTACACGACGGTCCCAAGGGACCGTCGTGTAATCCCCCTTTGAGGGGCGGATTACACGACGGTCCCAAGGAACCGTCGTGTAATGTCCCCCCCGAGGGAGGGATTACACGACGGTTCCCCGGGACCGTCGTGTAATCCCCCTTCGAGGGGCGGATTACACGACGGTCCCAAGGGACCGTCGTGTAATGTCCCCTCGAGGGAGGGATTACACGACAGTTCCCCTGGACCGTCGTGTAATCCCTCCCTCAGGGGGGACATTACACGACGGTCCCGGGGGACCGTCGTGTAATCCTTCCCTCGGGGGGACATTACACGACGGTTCCTTGGGACCGTCGTGTAATCCGCCCCTCGAAGGGGGATTACACGACGGTCCCAAGGAACCGTAGTGTAAAGTCGGACTTTACACGACGGTTCTTTGGAACCGTAGTGTAAAGTGGCTCCGCGACGCACTTTACACGACGGTTCTTTGGAACCGTAGTGTAAAGTCGGACTTTACACGACGGTTCTTTGGAACCGTAGTGTAAAGTGGCTCCGCGACGCACTTTACACGACGGTTCTTTGGAATCGTAGTGTAAAGTCGGACTTTACACGACGGTTCTTTGGTACCGTAGTGTAAAGTCGGACTTTACACGACGGTTCTTTGGAACCGTAGTGTAAAGTGACTCCGCGACGCACTTTACACGACGGTTCTTTGGTACCGTAGTGTAAAGTCGGACTTTACACGACGGTTCTTTGGAACCGTAGTGTAAAGTGGCTCCGCGAGGCACTTTACACGACGGTTCCAAGGAACCGTCGTGTAATCTCCGTCGTGTAATGTACTTTTTGTAGTAGTGATTTCTATTATTTGACGAAAATGATAGGGATAGGGTTCCTAATTTGGAGACCTAGATTTTTGATAGTGCCTTGTTGATTCTGAATATTCACAATCGATCCTTTCATTCTGGTAGATTATGAATAATTCGCATGTCCAAATAAATTAGTTTTGGGGTTCAGATTCATAATTTGCCGCAAAATTATATGATTCGTGAGAGTCATGGGGGTTGGTTGCCAACTGTTGAACTTCGTTGGTTCTAAGAATAAGGGATCTTTAAGTTGGCACGTGAGGAAGACTATGAGCAAAGGGACAATGGCTTTACTACACACGACTGCTTTACCAAAAACTTGGTGTGATAATAACTTAGAAAAATACATTGGAATGAGTACTCTGTTAGGATTTGTGCGCGCCCTGAGAAGAACAAAATATTTAAAGGTATTTACACATTTTATATCGATAATAGATATGCATTATCTTCAAAAATTAACTATGTCCTGAGGGAAAAAGAGGTTCGGAAATCAATACTCGAACACCATTAATTCATGTTGCTTGGAGATCTCGCCTTCAAAGTAGGCCAATTAAACCTTCTGACCAACCTAGTTTTGATCCCAATGTTTTAAAGGAACGTATATGCCAAAAAGCGAAAGACTTCCGATGGACTCCCTCCTCTACCTCCTGAACGGACTTTTTCCTCCATCCCTAATATATGTGAGAGCAAGGAAGACTCGTTGCCACCGTCTAAAACTTCAAAAGATTCCACTTCCAAAGAGAAATTGGTTGCTCCCATTGAGACTTTGAGTGACGAATTGGTTAGCTTTCCAATCAACTCTTATTATGTTCCCATTAGAGCAACAATACAAAGAGCTGTCTCTTTAGAGCGTATCAATGCCATCAAGAAGCGAGAATACTTTAAACCATGTGAAGCTAATGCCCGTCGTGCATCCGAGGTATTTTATTACTATTATTATTATTATTTTTTAAGTAGAAGCCCTCATTAATATCCAAGCATAAGTCTGAGTAGTCTTCTACTTATCACGCACCTAGGTAGTCTCTACGTAAATAAAGTGTGGGTAAACTTCTATTGTGTGCATGAGATTGGGTAAATTCTTTACTTCTTGAATATGGGTAGACTCCTACCTACTTGAGCGTAGGTAGACTACTACCCACGAATTGATACAAATAGGCTGATTACTTCTAACCTTTTTTGTCTTCTATAGTTGCTTTCGGACATCCTTCTCTCGACTTCCCGTGTGCTAGAGACATGTTTAAAGAAGCAAAAAAGGTTATGTCGGATTCTACCCACTTTGTTTGAAGAAGCAAAAAGTGTGATGTCAGAGTCAAAAATCTCAGAAGGAAAATTGTCGGATTCTGAGAATGCTGCTAAACTTGCGCAAAACGCTTCCTCTGAATGGGAATCCAAGTACCAAACTCTTCTCACTTCCTCAGATAATGATAAGAAGATTTTGGAAGAACTCAAAGCTTCACTTAAGCAAACCCAAAAAAGTTAAGAGTAAGAAAGAACTTGATCTTGTTAATACCAAATCTGAGGAGGATTGGTCAGAGGTTAACAAATATTACGCTTGGGCCCAGGCTAAAATTGACTCTGAATATTTGGAAGGCTTTGACCAAGCGAAACAGGCAATCCTTGAATTAAATCCTGGGGTTAAGCTTAATCTTGATATTGACTCTTGCCGTCGTGATAAAGCCTCTACTTCTCGATCTCCGTACGTGGCTTCCCCACAATTCGATCCAAGGAAAGGTGATTTTGTTGTTATTTCACCTATGAGAAACTTAGAGAAATTTGCAAATTGCGACCTTCCGAGTGCTGATGCGGATCCTCCAACTAACTCTCCCACGGATGCTTAGTACCCATTTGTCTCAGACACCCCTTTTTTTCTTTAAAGCTTTTTGTATTTGAGTTCGGATGTTCAAAGCGTTTTATTATTATTTTTTTTAAATAATGATATTGTCTTCGAACTTGTTGTTTGACAATTGTGCTTTCCGTATTACGGTCCTGCCGTCAAAAAATCCATGATTGGTCCTGCTGTCATATTCATGTTTGGTCCTCTCAAACTATATATATTTTTTAAATTTGGTCTTGCTGAAAAATTCATGATCGGTCCTGCCGTCATGTTTATGTTTGGTCTTGCCAAATTATATATATATATATATATATATATATTCTGAATTCGGTCCTGTCGAAAAATTCATGATCGGTCTTGCCCTCATGTTCATGTTTGGTCCTGCCAAACTATATAAATATATATTTTTTTGAATTCGGTCCTGCCGAAATTCATGATCAGTCGTGCCGTCATGTTCATGTTTGGTCCTGCCAAACTATATTATTATTTTTATTATTATTATTATTATTTTTAATACGTTGGAGCTATTGGAGGATACTTATCTCCTCCTATGGAGTCGTTGGAGGATATTGGAGTCGTTGGAGAATACTTACCTCTTCCTAGCTCCCCATTTTCTTTTACATGCTATCATGGTAAAAGAAAATTCAAAAAAAAAAATCAAAAAAGTATTGACAAAAATTTCATCTTTATTTAAATAATTTTTGTGCCTTTGGAAACTAGGCATTACATGAAAAACCCAACTTAAATAAAAACACACTTTTTATACGCTAATACTACTTAAAATCACACCACACAAGTCAAACACCTACTGATAATATTTTCTAAGGTAATCAACATTCCAAGTATGCTTTAATACCTTACCCCACTTATTTTCCAACCGGTAGGTAGCCGGCCGAACCACTTTCACCACTTTGTACAGTCCTTCTCAATTTGGCCCTAGAACCCCATCTCCTGGCTTTTTTGTATTTTGAATGACTTTCTTCAAAACTAGGTCTCCTTCTTTAAATCTCCGCTCCTTAACCCTTGAATTGTAGTACCTAGCTGTAGCTTGCTAATACGCAGCCACCCGAATACAAGCTTGTGCTCGTTTATCTTCCACTAGATCAAGCTCAGTACACAATTCATCATTATTTTGTTCTTCATGATAGGCCTCAATTCAATAAGTCGGCATTCCTACCTCCGTAGGGATCATAGACTCTACACCATATGCCATAGAAAAAGGCGTTTCTCCGGTTGGAGTCCTACTCATAGTACGATAAGCCCAAAGCACCAGCAACAATTCCTCTACCCACTTATTCTTCAAATCCTCCAATTTTTTCTTCAAGTTTTCTTTAATTGCCTTGTTCACCGCTTCAACTTGACCATTAGCTTGGGGATATCCAGGTGAAGAATAGCTTTTGTGAATCCCCATCTGTCGGCATATGCTCTTCAACTCTTCATTGTCGAATTGAAGTGCATTATCAGTTATGATGGAATGTGGTATTCCAAACCGGCAAATAACAGACTTCCAAATGAAATCAATTACATTTTCTTCAGTGATCCGGGGTGGCTCTTGTGCCTCCACCCACTTTGTGAAATAATCAATGACTACAATCGCGTACTTGTATTTTCCATTAGCCAATAGGAGTGACCCTATAATATCAATTCCCCACACCGCGAATGACCAAGGACTTGATATTGAGGTGAGGCGTTCCCCCGGTTGCCTCAGAATATGCAAGAAGCGTTGGCATTTATCACATATTTTTACCAACTCCATTGCATCTTTCAACATAGTGGGCCAATAATACCCCTGACGAAGTGCCTTTTGAGACAATGACCTTCCGCCAGAGTGATTGCTGCAAATTCCCTCGCGAATTTCTCTCATGACATACTTTGCTTTATGCTTGTCCCGAGATCGCAAGTAAGGTAGAG
The DNA here is from genome assembly GCA_008635985.1 of Ficus erecta. NCBI lineage: Eukaryota > Viridiplantae > Streptophyta > Magnoliopsida > Rosales > Moraceae > Ficus > Ficus erecta. The sequence continues at coordinate 81,041 of BKCH01002144.1, forward strand.
TATATCCCCGCTTATATAACTTTCCATTGTATTATCAAGAACCGGTTGACAAGGTACTTAAGCCTTCTTGCCTCATTATTTTCAGTTGGCAATTCCCCAGTTGACAAATAAAGGAATATTGGGGTCATCCATGTAATCTCTTCATCTGCATCTACTGTAAAGATCACCATTTGCTCCCCAACACTTGGTTGTATGAGTACTTCTATAGGAACAGTACCAAGTTGATCTTCATCCAACCTGAAGCTAACCGAGCAAGTCCATCTGCTTCAAGATTCTCACTTCGGGGAATTTGTAGTATCTCATACCATTTCAACTTATCAAGATAAACCCTCGCCTCTTTGAGGTATATTGCCATTTTTTCTCCTTTCACTTGGAATTATTCTCGAACTTGATTCATTATCAACTGGGAGTCACTATGAATTTTCAAGTTTTGCACTTGTAATTCTCGTGCTAGCCTTAGTCTCGTGAGTAACGCCTCATATTCGGCCTCATTGTTAGAGACCTTAAAAGTGAATCGCAAAGCATAACGGATCTTATCATTGTTCGGACTCTTGAAGACTAGCCCAGCTCCACACCCATTGACATTCAATGCCCCGTCGACATGTAATTGCCAAATAGGTCCATCAGGTCTTTTAAGGGTTGTCATGTCTTTTTCTTGATCATTCTCATCTTGCTTGGTGAAATCTTGTTTAGTTGTATCCTTTTCCTCCTGATTTTCCACTCTCACTGGATAAGTGAATTCTGCTATAAAATCCGCTAAAGCTTGACCCTTAATGGTTGTTCTTGGTCTATAGTTAACTTCAAACTCTCCCAATTCAACTGACCATTTCATCAATCGTCCTGACATATCTGGCTTTTGTAGGATTTGCCTGAGTGGATGACTTGTAAGAATGGTTATAGGATGCGATTGAAAATATGCTCGCAATTTCCATGAAGCTATTATCAAAGCCAAGGCTGTTGGGATCTATATGTGCCATAAGGATAGAAAACCAATTCTAGGAATTTTCTGTAAATATGATATTTTGATATTAATAAAAAGAGGTTATTCATGTTTAATAAGTTGTGTCCTATTTACTTTCATTTGTTGATTGTATGATTATTTTGAGTAAACATAAAATACTCCTAGGCTGTTGGTAATATATCGGATTATCATATGTATACGGGGTAACATAGAAGACGTGGTAATTTGATAACAGTCTAAATAAATCGTCCACAATCGATGGAATAAGTTTTGGGGATCTTATTCATGATAAGATTGTAAATGTTGTCTACTTCCTTGGATGGATGGTTTGTCTTGACTATTAGATAGGTTAAAGTAGAAACTTTAATGTATGCCAGTATTAAGGTATGACATTGGACTGGACCTAAGGTGTTAATTGATTCGGTTTAATAATTCCGTTTATAAGAATCAATGATGTTTTGATTATCATTCTACATTAATCTTAATCCTGAAATGAATACTTGAGTTCGCATCCATGACTTATGCACTTTGATCCACTATAGGTGAGACACTGATAATTGATGGTCAATGTACTTGTGTTTTGGGTGTATGACTTATGGATGGAGAAATCAAGATTCATATATACGGAATCCATAGCAATCAAGATTCATATATACGGAATCCATAGCTATCTTAACGATAGTACATGTTATCTACTTACAGGCATTATTCAGGAATTGAAAGATAATATAACAAGATCTTGACCATCGGTTTACTTTGTGTTCTTTGATGGTTTACCGATTGTATGTCATTACAATTGGTGGTTCTTTGAATGGAGAATAATCGAACTTTATGTTAAAATGATTGAAAAGGTAAAACAGAAAAAGTCCTTAATTCAATCATGGATAACATATGGTGATTAAGCAAGCGATGAATAAATCATGGAAGAAGCACTGCGTTAAAGAGCTTTCGTAATACAGTATGTAAACGGGAGTTCAGCTTCAGACTTTTAGTTGATAATTGATGAATAATTAATCCGGGATTAATTTTTCACAATTATAGGAGCCTCTTTACATATTTCCTTCGGGTCCCTCTACTAGCTCATATAGTTCCACGAAACGTCTCAGGATTTGTTCCTAATAAGATCTATAAATTAAATGGGAATTTAAAAATGTCTATTAAGACATGGTACTTTCTAACATGTAATCCCGAAAAAGGATTGGACATGTGAAATTAATGTAGACAAATAATGTGATTTGTCAACATATGATTGGTTGTAAATAAAAATAATTATTTGTTAATTATTTTGGTTAATTGAATTTTGAAAATAAGATTGTGTTTGAATTATTTAATTTTGGAAAACAAAATTTTTCTCTCCTAATTAATAGTGCACGAATTTTAATGGATGGAGGGAAGAAGATTTTGTTTCAAAATTATTTAAATATATTCCTAACATTAAATTATTAATTGATTTAAGTAATGGAGCTTATTTGTTAGTTTTTCTTTTCTTAAAAATTGGTGCACGGTTTTTTGGTGGAAAGGAAATCTAAATTATTACATTTATTTAAATTGATTAAATATGAATAATATTTGTGGAAAATATTTATTTAAATTCAAATAAGAGAATCTTATTTAAATTCAAAGGTTTAAAAGGAGTTTGAATCTAGATAGGATTATGATTTTTGATTAGTCTAGATTCTTGATTTAAATTTGAACCACTGATCAACCTCTACATTATGTAGAGGACGAATTTGAATCTCCTAGAAAAGAGGGGACGAATTTTTTTGGAGTCCCTCCTCTGGCAAAGAACGTCTATTAGGTTCAAAGAACCTAGCCCGAAATTTATATGATCCTTTGGTTTAAAAGATTATCCGGAAAAATAATTATTAATTATTTTTAAGTAAGAGATATTTTTGAAAAAGGATTGGAATATTATATAAAGGCTAGGGGTTCTTGAAAAAAGCTAACCATATATCATACACTCAAAAGGGGACGTTTTTGGGAGAGAGAAAACGCCAAAACTAGGGTTTTTAGGCTTGAAAAAATTCGTCCTTCTTGGGTGATATTTCTATAGAGAAATTTCCATTGAATCGGGATTAAGAAGTTGGGATCTAGACTTCGGAAGCATTACCGGTCGCTTGGATTCATAGCACGTGTGCACACACAGACTCTAAAACGTGGGGACATGAGAATAGTAGAGAAGACACGTTGGTCGATGCTCTAGCAATTCTGGAATTCGAGAAAAAAGGTATGTTTGATCATGTATTTAATTTATTGTTATATACAACATGAGCTTCTTTTCTGAATCGGCATAAAAATTTTAAAACTTCTGCTACGTAGTAACTCTGATATCGGATCCATGTTTTTCCAACAACTGATATCAGAGCCAACACATGATCATGTATATAACATAAATTATTTGATCAAATGAATTTCTCTCTATGCATTAATGAAATATTTTAGAGAGTTGGCACCTAGGTTTTATTTTGTGTATGTTAAATATATTGTGAATGGATGTATGGATAAATGAATGCTTTATATTATTTTTTTATAATACATGATGCTTGTTCAATTTTTCCGGTCATGATTCCATAGAGGTTAGAATTTGTATCTAGGTTTTTCAAGTGTAATAGATGCAGTCTATTATTACTGCTAGGTTGTTCTTTCAATTCCAAGACTTTTTGGTAAGCCATAAACGACGTAGGAATTTTTTTGTAATTCGGGCTACAATAGATTCAAGGAGATTGAAGATGAACGAAAGTATGTAAATTTTCAACGTGTTTTATTTAAATTTTTGATATTTTGTAATTTTGATTAAAATTAAAAATCACATATAATCTTTTTAGAAATTTAAATTTAATTTAAATATAAAAGGACGTGACATTGGAGAAGGACGACACATTGAAGAAGGATACAAGGCATGGATCTACAAAAGAAGGCCGATATATGTTTCGGTTAATTTTTTGTAAATTTTGCAATTTTCTTTTCTTTAGAATGGAATCATGATCCACGGCTATTTACATATTTTGCAAATCATGGATGATGCGATGCTAGATAAATATGTTATACTATTTCGCGATGTATTGATAACATGCCATATAGACTAGGGAGTGTCACTCAATAAATATTGTTTATGTATGAAAAACAAAAACCCTATTTCAAAAGATTGAGTGGGAGAATGCTTTACATACTAAGACATACGGCCTCCATCGTTGGTCCAATAGTTATGCTTGGTAGTTCCTACTACTCGGTTTCGACCCGGGAATTCCCTTCGGATAGGTATCTTACCTAGAGCGCACACTGATTTGGTTTTTCGAAAGGATAACAATTTTGGGCATATTTTATGTTTAGATCACCCATCGGTGGCGGATGTAAAATATGGATTCAAAATTGGAAACGATGGTTACATACTCATGCTACTTTATTCAAAATTGGAAATGATGGTTGCACACTCATGCTACCAATCTTGCCACAAAAGCTGATTATCTTGGCTCTGAACAGGTTTACATAGGTAATGGTACAGGTTTATCAATTAAGCGCATTGGTTCTTCTCAGTTCTTGTCACCTTCTAGTTCTAAATTGCTCACTCTTCAACAAATGCTTCATGTGCCAGAAATCACTAAAAATCTCTCGAGTGTTTCTAAGTTTGCTTGGGATAATCAAGTGTTTTTTGAATTTCACCCCTTTGTCTGTTTTGTGAAAGATCAGGTCTCCAAAACATTGCCACTGGAGGGCAGAGTTAAGAGAGGTCTCTATGCCTTTGATTCTTCTCAAATTCCTCTTCACAAACAATCAACTCCATCATCCTCTCCTTTTGTGTATCAGCCATTGTCACATTCTCAGTGTCTTCCTGTTAACCATGTGACTTTTTCTTGTTCCAATTCGTTTCATTCAATATCTGTCAATGTAACTAGTTCTGTTCCTGCATCTATGTTTGATGTGTGGCATGATCGCCTTGGTCATCCATCCACTCGTAGTGTTCAACATGTTCTTGCTAACTATCAAGTGTTCATTGATAATTAAAATGTCTCTTCTCCTGTGTGTTAAGCGTGTTGTTATGGAAAGATTCATAAATTTCCCTTTCCTCATTCAGACACTGAATATAATAAGCCCTTGTAGTTGATTCATTCTGATTTATGGGGTCCTTCGCCAGTCCAGTTTACACATGGTTACAAATATTATATAAGCTTTGTTGATGCTTATTCACGGTTCACTTGGATTTATATGTTAAGGAACAAGTCTGACTCTTTCCAAACTTTTGTTAATTTCAAAGCTCAAGTTGAAATACAACTTGGATTCAAAGTTAAAACCATTCAAACAGATTGGGGAGGGGAGTATAGAGCCTTTACTGAGTTCCTTCTAACAAATGGGATAGTTCATAGAAACTCTTGCCCTCATACACATGAACAAAATGGGGCAGTTGAAAGGAAACATAGGCACATTGTAGAAAATGGTTAGACTCTTCTTGCTACAGCGTCTATGCATCTCAAATTCTGGGATGAAGCTTTCAGGATAGCAGTGTATCTGCACAACAGGTTGCCCTCACCTGTCATCAAGGGTAATATACCTCTGATGCTTCTTTTTAAAACCCAACCTGATTACTTGTCCTTAAAAATCTTTAGTTGTGCCTGTTATCCAAATTTAAGACCTTACAATGCTCATAAACTAGCATATAGGAGTACACAGTACACCTTTATTTGTTACAGCCTCTGACATAAAGGGTTCAAGTGTCTAGATACTTCTGGTAGAGTCTTCGTATCAAGGGATGTTATTTTTTATGAAACACTTTTTCCTTTTAGTCTCAAAACTTCCTCTACACCTAGTTCTACACCACTTTCTTCTTTTTCTGTTAATCCTCCTATGTTACAAACATTTTTTTCTAGTTCCATTCCTACATCTAGTCCTGTGTCTAACGAAGAACAATGTGCTAAAACTGATAATCCGGCTGATCCTATCTCACTAGCTGTTGCTAGTTCAGTTTCTGTTTTTGTGCCTGGTTCAAAAGACAAGGGAGAGAGCACAAGGCATCAGCTAAAGATGCAAGGAATAAGCACAGCATGGTCACCCAGGCAAAGAAAGGAATTCACAAGCCAAAGGTGTACATTTCTAGCAAGGAACCACATAGTCTTGAAGAGGCTTTACAAGATGAAAATTGGAATTCTACCATGACTGATGAATATGCTGCACTTCAAATAAATCACACTTGGTCTCTTGTTGAACTTCCTCCTAACAGAAAGGCAATAGGATGCAAGTGGGCCTTCAAAGTCCAAGAAAACCCAGATGGAATCATTGATAAGTACAAGGCTTGCCAAAGGGTTTCTTGAAACCGCTGGTTTTGACTACAATGAGACTTTTAGTCCTATGGTTAAACCTACTACAATCAGGGTTATACTAACTCTTGCATTGTCCAGAGATTGGCAAGTTAGACAATTAGATATTAATAATGCTTTTCTTAATGGGATTTTTTAGGAAGAAGTCTACATGGAGCAGCCTAAGGGATTCATTGATCCCAACACTTCACAGTTGGTATGCAGACTTCACAAGTCTCTTATGGCTTAAAACAAGCTCCTTGAGCCTGGTTTGAAAAACTCCATGATTCCTTGACTCAGTTTGGTTTTACTTCATCCAAATCTGATCAATCTTTGTTCATGAGATTTACCTTTTCTCACACTACCTTTGTACTTGTTTATGACGATGATATACTTGTCACTGGTAGTTTGTAAGAAAAAAGTACATTCACTTGTTTCCAAACTCAATTTGGTTTTTTCTCTTAAGGACATGGGTGAAGTGGACTATTTCTTGGGAATTCAAGTCAAACATACATCTGATGGGCTATTGTTGTCTCAGTCTAAGTATGTGATTGACCTTCTCTGTAAGGCTAGAATGCAAATTGCTCACAGTTTCAACACTCCTATGACAAGTGGCCAGCAATTGTCTGCCTTTGGTATTGATCCAGTTCAGAATGTGCAACTCTATAGGAGCATTGTGGGAGCTCTTCAATACGTGACGATCACTAGGCCTGAAATATCCTTTTGTGTCAATAGGGTGTTTCAATTTATGCAGAATCCTCTTAAAGTTCAATAGCAAGCTGTCAAAAGGATCCTGAGATATCTCAGAGGAACTATACACTATGGTCTACACTTCTTTAAGCCTTCAAATATGGATCTTGTGGGATTTTGTGATGCTGATTGGGCTTCTAGTCCTGATGATAGATGTTCAACAAGAGGTTACTGTGTGTATCTAGGGAATAATCTGGTGTCTTGGTGCTCTAAGAAACAACACACTGTGTCTAGGTCCTCTATAGAGGCTGAATATCGCAGTCTAGCTAGTCTAACGGCTGAATTGACTTCGTTGTGTTCTCTCTTAGGCGAGTTACATGTGCCAATTGACAAGCCTCCTGTTGTATGGTGTGATAACTTGAGTACAGCACTCTCTCAGCAAATCCAGCTCTTCATGCTTGGACTAAGCACGTATAGAGTTGGATTTATATTTTGTTCGTGAAAAGATTATGCAAAAGAAGATTGTTGTAAAGCATTTGCCTTCAATTGATCAAACAGCAGATATTCTGACTAAAGCTATTACAAGTTCAAGGTTTCCAATTATTAGAAGCAAACTAAGAGTAGTTAGCTTAGATACTAAGTTTGAGGGGGAATGTTAGAGAAAATGATTAGTAGCTAATCATTCTGTATTTTCGTAATTAGTTTTGTTAACTAAGCTAGGTTTTCTGTTACAGAGTTGGTTACAATGACATCAGCATATAAAGTGTATTTATAAACTCTTATGTACAGTTTTTCAGAATCAATAATAGAATCACATATTCTCTCTCTCTTTCTCTCTCTTTATTTCATCTTCCTCTTCTGTTGATCGTTCTTCTCGATTTCTAGCAGTCCATAACAATTCTTATACCAAATCCCCACTCGAATTTATAAAAACTTAAAATACAAGTACTAATAAAGAGTGGTTGAGCTAAAAAATGAAAGCAGTCTCTTAATAAGACACAGAACAGACCAATCAAAAAGCTAAAAAGATAGGACCAAAAACTTTAAAGCTCTTATGAATCGAAAAAATCAAGGAAAAAAAGGGGAAAAAGGCATTGAAAGGCCAACCAAATACCCTTTAAGCAAAAAAAAAAAAAAAAAGGGATATCACTGTTGGAAAAGATTTCTCACTAGTGTTAACAGGTAAAATTCAAAGAGAAAATCTGAAAAAGCAAAAAGGGAATGCTAGATCCAAACCGACCGTCAAGCCAAACAAATCCAGTAGTGAAAGAAACCACTACTAGAAAAAGCAGGCTCAAAAGAATAGCTAGACATCATCAAGAGCCACTACGAAAATCACATACTGGTTAAATTTAGTTGGTATATTTACATTTTTTTCGGTCAGTAAGCATTCAAAAATTTAGTTAGAATATTTGTATTTGTTTATTTGTTTTTAAAAGACTGACAAGTTATAAGAATCAGTAAGTTTTCAAGCAATCCCTTCAAGGCAAGGTATGCATAAAGGTTTAGGTACAAAAGAATATGAGGAATTTGGAAGAATGCCCTAAAAAGAACACAACTTTTTTATATTGTCCGGCTTATAATGGCTTGGAGGAGGCTTGGTGTGGAGGCATGTGTGGTGGCAGAGCGGGTTATCAGAACATTTTTTTGTTGATTGAATCTATGCTTACTTTTATAGACTTTATTAGTTTAAAATTTTAAGTTATTATGTTCGTTTATTTTAAAATATTTTTCTTAGTTTGATTTCACTATTTAGTATGTTTTAAAGTTTCTTTACCTAAACTATGTTTCCGCTACACGTTTTTGATATAGTATATCATTAAATCCTTACTTTTCATATTTACTTTTCATATAGTGATTTGTCTATTATCAGTGTTCTAGGTATTTTCCGCCATTTTTGCTTTAAAGTTATATTAAAAGATAATAAACTCTGACGTCCCACTAAGGAGGTGTTACAGATCTTGTACCCACATCGAGGTAAAATTATAAACTTAGTGTTGTTGGATCTAAAAAGTATTTGATATGATTTTACTTGTTTTGGTTATGAATATCATAGTAAATAAGTTTATGTTAATTTATGGTCTAGATCTAGTCATGTTATGGTTAGTGAGGCAAAACAAAAAAACAAAAAAAAAAAAAATAATAATGTTATGGTTAGTGCGGCAAAAAAAGTTTAAACGAGCAAAAATCGATGATCTAAAGTTGCGGTCTTGTTCGTTGAAAAGTTGTGTTAATTCGGGTTTTTACGAGTTAAAAACCACAAAGGAAAATTTAGAAAATTTTTGTGACTTCTTTTTAGCCACCTGACCTGTGTCACAACTAAAACCATGTTTTCCATACCCCTGTATGACCATAACCTGCAGGTAAATCTGTTTTTCCCACAGTTGAGTAATTAACCCTCCCTTTGTTAACTTACTCTTTCATGTACACGTAATTTGATTATCTGTTAATGCGTTATTCAAAGTATTTGTAAATATAAAAATGGGAATGGCTGTGGTAGAGGGTCTCAACCATACATCCCTTTTTTTTGGACCGTCCGATTGAATCGGACGGTTAAAATATTGTTGATTTACTATGTTTATCATACACCTTACCTCACACAATCCCTCCCACCCAAACTCTTCTCCGTCGCCGGCGATCTTCTCGCCGCCGGCGACGGACGCCGGCGACCAACTCCCGACGCCGGCAACCCAGCTCCGGCCCCCCCAGCCCCGGCCCCGGCCGCCGTCCGCCGGCCGCCGGCGACCCATTTTCTCTTTCTTCCTCTTTCTCTCTCTTTTCTTCTCTCTCTTCCCCTCTCTCCTGCCGCCCCTCACCCCCGGCCCCCACCCCCAGCCCCCCGGCGCCCCCGTGCAGCCCCCCCTCCCCCGTGCACCCCCCACCCCCCTGCCCCCCCGGCACCCCCTCCCGTCGGCCCGCGAAGAGAGAGAAGAGGGAAGAGAGAGAGAGGAGAGGGAAGAGAAAGAGGGGGGTCGTCGTGGGGGGGGGTGCCGGGGAGGCCGGGGGAGGGGGGGCGCACGGGGGGTATCGGGGGGCTGGGGCTGGGGGGCGACGGGAGAGAGGGGAAGAGAGAGAAAGGGGAAGAGAGAGAGGGGAAGAGGGAGAGAAGAGAAGAGAGAGAAAGGGGAAGAGAGAGAGAGACCGAGGTCACCGGCGGCCGGCCGGCCGGGGCCGGGGCTGGGACCGGTGGTGGAGGGGCCGGAGGTGGGTCGCCGGCGTTGGGGGAGGAGAGAAGAGAGAGAAAGGGGGAAGAGAGAGAAGAAAAGAGAGAAAAAGGGGAAGAGAGAAGAAAATGGGTCGCCGGCTGCTGGCGTCCGGCGGCCGGGTCTGGGGGGGCCAGAGGTGGGTCGCCGGCGTCGGGAGTTGGTCGCCGGCGTCCGATTCTTTCTTTTTTTTTTTTTTGACTGACTTTGTTACAATAAGGGTGAGTGTATGGTTATTCAAATGCACTCTCAAATGTAGATCGTACGATTGAAATCCAGTGGTTCAAAATATGACCCTATGGGTAGGGACTCTTAATGAGCCCCTACCACAGTTTTTCCCTATAAAAATAAGAAAAACTCTGTGACACATTATAATTGATTAAAATAATGAGAGAGAGACGAAAGAGAAATCCGAGAGTGAGGGGGAGAAAAAGTCATTTTTCATAAAGAATATTAAAAAACATAATTATAACTATAAATTCACCAAATTTTCTTTGTGACTAAAATACTATTACTAACAAGTTATTACAATATATAAAATTAGTTCTACGATAATCATTGTTTTAACTAAAAAGGTACTATACTTTGATTTTTGATTTTTTGTAGTGTTCTATCAATATGAAACAAATAGGGTTCCCAAAATCACTATTTTCCTCCTGTTTATTAACCATTAATGATTGTTGGTGCTAAAAACCTTTGACACAACACCCAATGTGATCACTTGACGTGGTCAGCCATGCGCATTCATTCTCTACTTGGTTGCCTGCAAAAGAGAAGCAACTCAGAGTAAGGGGGACACCGGTGGGGTGTTTACTAAGGGCACTCCGATACTTAAGTCAGTAATGGCATTGATGAGCAAGCAGAGAAGCAGAGCCTTGGCAAGGAAAATGTCCAGTGGGGACACCTCGGAGTAAGGGGGACACCAATGAGGTGTCTACTAAGGGCACTCCGATGCTTAAGTTAGTAATGATATTGATGAGCAAGCAAAGACGCAATACTTTGACAAGAAAAAATGTCTAGACCTGAATGGGCGAGCTATTCCTCTATTTATAGACGTTTCCTACGGGTCCGGGTGCTCGGGTGATCTTGAAGGGTTGTACTCCGAGTGATCCTGGCAGGTAGACGTGCTTCAGGCGTACGGGCGCCATACCTCCACTAGGCGAGTGCCACGTGCCCCTCCGGTCTGGTGATGGGGGACATAAGTACGGATTAGTACTGGTATAGATGGTGAGTATTATGTTAGTCCGGTCAGATAGCGAAAGCCGACGCCAAGACAGGGACAAAGACAAGTACAGTAACAGGTAGTCAATGTCAAGTGGCAGGTGGTGCAGGATGGTGGGTGTGATGTGTTGTGCTATGGTACTGTTGTCAGCCGGTACAAGATGGCATGACAAGGACAGTACAGGGCCAACAACACAGGAAGGGTTTAGTTGTGGTCAAGGAAGTGTTGCCCTGACGGTGATCTACTCAGGGTCCATAAAGGAGAGTCAGTAGTACATCATAGGTGGTGGTAGATCAACCGATTCCTGGGGAAGAATCCTCAACTGGTTTGTCTGATCTGGTCAGGTGACGTAGAGATGGTTGTGCTTGGTTCGAATGATCTGCCTTCCCGACCTCCCCCCCAGCCACGTCACCTTGTCAGTTGAGTTCTTCCGAGCTGGCCTTCGCTTGCCTTTTCACCCCATTCTGAGGCAGGCGCTCCGAAGACTAAACGTTGCTCTCATAAAGCTGAACACCAACACTTATCGAATCTTGATAAGTTGCTTTGTTCTCTGGGCAAAGTATTTCTGTGTAGAGTTGCAGTTCAGAGTGTTCCAGAACTTATACTGGATGAAGACAGCTCCCTCATCGACCGGGTCATATTACTTCCAAGGTTACCAGGGAACATTTATCACTGGCTACCCTGACTCGGTCAAAAACTACAAGCACTTGTGGTTCTACGCGACGGGTAAGTAGTTGTCTAGTCAGTTGAATTACACTCAGGTGCCATCCAGGGAGCGGGTCCCCCTTACATTCAAAAGGGGCTATGTGTGAACAAGGGAACCACACACAGAGTCCTCAAACTTGGAAATGATCAATAAACTCCAAGAGAAGGCGAACCCCGAGCGGAACCAAAGCCGACTACTGGCAAATGAGAGTTTGGCCAAGTACAATTGGTTCGGTTCGTCTTCCACATCCGGTTTCCCTCATGACCAGTCACGATCAGTGCAGTCTGAGGAGGAGGTGACAATTGCGGCACCAATGCCCGATCCTGTCATCCACTATCGTGCTCGGACTGTGGTCACGGATGATGTGGCAAGCACATCGGTTGCTCGATCCGAGGTATGGGGGGGAGTGCCGACCGTTTCAATCTTCGGTCTACAGTTTGGCTGTTCCGCCCAGGATTTGGAGCCAGAGGATAGCCGACGAGGACATGGAGGAGGTGATATGGCAACTCTATCCCGCGCGGGGTCTTCGGATTGAAGGTCGTCTTATTTCATAGCTTTCCTTGAGAGGTGCCCAGACCAGGTATTAACTTGTTTCATTTATTGCAGAATCGACCATGGCCGACCAGGGGCAACATGGGACCAAACGCTCGAATGACCAAGATAGGGCTGCTCGGCTACAGCGGAAATTTTCCAAGGGGGGCGATGGCAACAGGAGCCGTATGGGGGGTCAGGGTTCTAGCACAGTGAGTAGAGTCTCTTTCGACCCTCCCGTAGCCCGGGTCAGTCGTGCCCAAGAAAAGCAACATGTGACAGCTGAGCAACCTGCTCAAGCAAGGTGGGAAGATGTGAGACCCCGCAATCCACCAACCACAATCACCGGAGCCGAGCCGATCAGGTGGAAGTCGTCGGCACATAAGGCGGTCGTGGCCATGTTTGACGATCGCTTGACCTCGAAAATTGCCGAGTCCTCTCGCTGCTCAAAACACATCCGGGCTAGTGAAGACATGATCGACAAACTTCATTCATCTTCTCCTCTCTCTCTCTCTCTCTCTATCTGTCTGTCTTTTTTTTTTTTTTTTTTTTTTTTTAAATTCCGACCAGCTTTGCACTTGTTAGGTGGTCTCACTGGCATTCTCTGACAACACGGCCGCTCGAAGCCACTTCAACCGTATGGAAAACAAAGTGGCCGGGCTGGTCGCCGAAGTTAAGAATGGCGGGAAGCCGAGAAGGTGGCCTATGAGAAGGCTAAGAAGGCTGATGAGGCAAGGAAAAGGGCCGAAGTTGAATTGTCGTAGGTTCGGTCCGAGCACTCTCGATACCTCAAAGAGGCACTTCCCACCGCCGGTGACCCATTTTCTCTTTCTTCCTCTTTCTCTCTCTTTTCTTCTTTCTCTTCCCCTTTCTCTCTCTTCCCCTCTCTCCCGCCGCCCTTCACCCACGGCCCCCACCCCCAGCCCCCCGGTGCCCCCGTGCAGCCCCCCCCTCCCCCGTGCACCCCCACCGCCCCTGCCCCCCCGGCACCCCCTCTCCCGTCGGCCCGCGAGAGAGAGAAGAGGGAAGAGAGAGAGAGGAGAGGGAAGATAAAGAGGGGGGTCGTCGTGGGGGGGGGGTGCCGGGGGGGCAGGGGGGTGGGGGGAGGCCGGGGGAGGGGGGGGCGCACGGGGGGTATCGGGGGGCTGGGGGTGGGGGGCGACGGAGAGAGGGGAGAGAGGAGAAAGGGGGAAGAGGGAGAGAAGAGAAGAGAGAGAAAGGGGAAAGAAGAGAGAGACCGAGGTCACCGGCGGCCGGCTGGCCGGGGCTGGGACCAGTGGTGGAGGGGCCGGAGGTGGTCGCCGGCGTCGGGGGAGGAGAGAAGAGAGAGAAAGGGGAAGAGAGAGAAGAAAAGAGAGAAAAAAGGGGAAGAGAGAGAAAATGGGTCGCCGGCTACCGGCGTCCCATTTTAACTTGTTTCATTTATTGCAGAATCGACCATGGCCGACCAGGGGCAACATGGGACCAAACGCTCGAATGACCAAGATAGGGCTGCTCGGCTACAGTGGAAATTTTCCAAGGGGGGCGATGGCAACAGGAGCCTTATGGGGGGTCAGGGTTCTAGCACAGTGAGTAGGGTCTCTTTCGACCCTCCCGTAGCCCGGGTCTGTCGTGCCCAAGAAAAGCAACATGTGACAGCTGAGCAACCTGCTCAAGCAAGGTGGGAAGATGTGAGACCCCGCAATCCACCAACCACAATCACCGGAGCCGAGCCGATCAGGTGGAAGTCGTCGGCACATAAGGCGGTCGTGGCCATGTTTGACGATTGCTTGACCTCGAAAATTGCCGAGTCCTCTCGGCGCTCAAAACACATTCGGGCTAGTGAAGACATGATCGACAAACTTCATTCATCTTCTCCTCTCTCTCTCTCTCTCTATCTGTCTGTCTTTTTTTTTTTTTTTTTTTTTTTTAATTCCGACCAGCTTTGCACTTGTTAGGTGGTCTCACTGGCATTCTCTGACAACGCGGCCGCTCGAAGCCACTTCAACCGTATGGAAGACAAAGTGGCCGGGCTAGTCGCCGAAGTTAAGAAATGGCGGGAAGCCGAGAAGGTGGCCTATGAGAAGGCTAAGAAGGCTGATGAGGCAAGAAAAAGGGCCGAAGTTGAATTGTCGTAGGTTCGGTCCGAGCACTCTCGATACCTCAAAGAGGCACTTCCCACAGCCCTTGTCCAGGCACGGCAACAAGCAGTAGTCGACTACTAAGAATCCCGTCAGTTTGAGACCCGTCTTCTCACCTAATATAAGGAAGGGATAAAGGACATGAAGGCCAGTTTCACTCTATCCAACCCTACCTTGACTGTGTTAGATTGGTCGTTCACGCCCGAGATCTCCAGGGAAACAATTGGCAAGGGTGATGGTGCGGTAGCTGGTGATAGTGAAGAAGGTGAGGTGGTCGGAGGAGGTCAGGTAGCTGCGAATGTGCTGGTGATCGAGGAGCCAAAGACTCCTGTTGATCCACCGACAACCGAGCATGCTACTCCGGACGAGCATTGAGAAGTTCTTTAGAGCAGGCTGGTCTCAGATTTTTTTTTGGGCTTGGGTGTGCCCAGATTATACCATTCACCTCTTCGAATTTAGTGCCATTTTTTTCTTTGTTTCTTCAACCTATTGGTGTTTCTACA
Organism: Ficus erecta; assembly: GCA_008635985.1. Taxonomy (NCBI): domain Eukaryota; kingdom Viridiplantae; phylum Streptophyta; class Magnoliopsida; order Rosales; family Moraceae; genus Ficus; species Ficus erecta. The sequence goes on from BKCH01002144.1 coordinate 96,265, forward strand.
ATTCAATGGTTATACGTTAATGCTTTGCCCTTAAGGTACCCCCTAGATTAGGGGGAAAGTCTAAAAGTGGTCGAGTGGTCCTTGGACCACGGGAACCGTGTGTTCTATTGGAGCTGGCATAGTCGGGTATGCCTGCTAGGGTGTCTTCTGTGGTTGAATTGGGTTTTTCTTAAAATAAACCTCAAGTCAAACAGTGGTCGGCTTTCAATTGCGGGAACCCCATCTTTCTCCTCTATTGTCCTTGGACCCAGGGAACAGTGTGGTCTGCTAAAGTAGACCAAGTTGGCTTTTTTTTTTTTTTTTTTAATTAGTTAAGGAAACAAACATATGTAATTTAAAAACGCTTCATTTCATTGAGATAATCAATACATGGCATTTAGTAACAAGATAAATACCGATAAAAACGCCTGATGTGGTCGGCATTCCAAGGGTGTCCATGAACTGCCCCATCTTGGTCGGCTAGCCGATAAGTCCTTGGTCGCACAACGTCAATGACCTTGAATGGTCCGTCCCATTTGGGGCCGAAGGAGCCCAACCCGGGTTCTTGGACCAGAACCTTCTTGAAGACCAGGTTTCCCATTTTAAAAGTCATTGGGCGTAACTTTTTATTGTAGTACTTGACTATCACTTGGTTGCGAGCGGCGGTCCGGATGAGGGCTTGTTCTCTCTTTTCTTTGACTAGATCGAGTTCAGCCATCATCTGCTCAGCGTTGTTCTCCTTGTTGTGGTTCTCAACTCGGTGACTTGGTAAGCCCACTTCGGCCGGTATGATAGCCTCCACATCGAAAGCCATCACAAATGGGGTTTCCCCAGTTGCTGTGCGCTTAGTAGTCCGATATACCTACACGACTTTGGATAATTCGTTGATCCAGGCACCTTTATGTTTCTCCAGATTCTTCTTCGAGTTCTCTTTGATGGTCTTGTTGGCAGCTTTTACTTGCTCATTACTCTGGGAGTTCCCCGAGGAAGAGAACACTTTCTTGATTCTGAACTGTACCCAAAGGGCGATGAAGCTCAGGTTATCAAATTGTTTCCCGTTGTTTGTGACCACAGTATGTGGGAGCCCAAACCTGCAGATGATGTTTTTCCACAAGAAGTTAGTGTACTTCACTTCCGTCTGCTGAGTCAGGGGTTCCATTTCTATTCATTTGGTGAGGTAATCTATAGCTATGAGACAGTATCAGAACTGCGATCTGGCCATCGACAGTAGTCTGATCAGATCGAGTGCCCATTTTGCGAAGGGCCATGCACTAACCACAGAGGTAAGCTTCTCCAGGTGAGACCTGATTATCTTTGTGAATTGCTGGCACTTAATACACTTTTTAGTTAACTTTTTTAGAATCTTTATCCATGGTTGGCCAGTAGTATCTTTGATGAAGGCATTTGAAGGACATGGCTTTCCCTCCATACTGATTTTTACACACCCCATTGTATATTTCTTTCATCAAATATTCAACCTCAGCTGGTCCAACACACCTCTGATATGGGGTAGAATGTCCTCTTCGGTACAATTTCCCATTGATTCTCTGAGCATCTTTCCAATTCTCCGAGAGTCGAGATGCGGTGAGGTAGTCGATGATCGGGTTCATCAAAGTTCTGACCTTCTCAGAGAAAAGTATTTGTTCATTGCGCTCTATGCTGGGCTGGTTAAGGCATTCAATGGGGACAAAGACTAAACCATATGCATCGATCCCGGATGCTAGCCTTACTAGTGCATCTGCCTTGCTATTCTCGGACCAGCGTAACCGGGTCACTACATGGCTTCTGAATTGATCTAGTAGGCTCTTAACTTTCCCCAGATACTTAGCCATTCGTTCTTTTTTGGCTTGAAACACTCATGTCATCTGATTGATGATCAACATCGAGTCCTTGAAGACTTCGATGGCTTCTACCCCGAGTTCCCGCGCCAGATCAAGACCGACTATCAGAGCTTTATACTCCGTTTCATTATTTGATGTTTTGAAGTCGAAGTGAAAGGCGTAACTAGTCTTGTAGTGGTCGAGGCTCATCAGTACTAGTCCTGCCCCAAAGCCCCCCGAGCCTGATGACCTATTCGCAAATAGCTTTCATTGGGGGAAGTCATGGTCGGGTGCACAAAGGCCTTCCATAGCAGGCTCATCAGTGGTCTTCCCCATAGCCCTTAATGTTGATTGAAGATGTTCGGGGAACTCGGCTACGAAAATGGTTAGGGTTTGTGCCTTGATTAATATATGGGGAACGTATTCAATATCGAACTCCCTGAGCTCAACGGCCCATTTTGCGATTCGGCCAGATAACTCCGAGTTTTGTAAAACTTGATAGAATGGGTAGCTGGTCAGGACACGGATGGGGTGGTCCTGGAAATAAGGTCTTAGCTTATGAGCTGATGTGACCAATGCCAAGGCAAGTTTTTCTAATCGGGTATATCTTCCTTCGACCCCCTAGAACACCTTGCTACTGTAATATACCGGGGTTTGTATCTTGTTTTCTTCTAGTACCGAGACTGAGATGACTGCTTTTTCTGACACCCGCCAAGAACACGTATAATATTTCCCTGCTTAACGGCTTGAATAGTAGGGGTGGGCTTGCTAGATCCATTTTGAGACCCTGAAAGGCCTTTTCACACTTATCATCCCAGTTGATTTTGCCTTTGCCCTTGAGTACTTGGAAGAATGGAAGGCACTTGTCAGTAGACCTTGACACAAATCGAGAGAGAACCGCTATCATTCCGGTTAGTCTTTGAATTTCTTTAACGGTGTGTGAAGGTTGCAAGTCTACTACGGCATGTGCTTTGGCCGAGTTAACCTCAATGGCCTGGTAGTTCACCATGAACCTAAGAAACTTTCCGGATTCGACTCCAAAGGCACATTTGGCTAGTTCAGCTCCATCTGATATTCTCCTAGAACATCAGAACAGTCTTTCAGGTTTCCAAAATGATCACTCGCACGCTTGCTCTTCACCAGCATGTCATCTACATATAATTTTCAATTAGTGGGGCAAACATCTTGTTCATTAGCCTTTGATACGTTGCCCCGGCATTCTTCAGACCAAAAAGCATAACTCAGTAATAGTATAACCCTTGGTCTGTCGTAAATGCGGTATTGGCCTGTTCAGCTCTGCTCATGGGGATCGGGTTATACCCTGAGTACGCATCCATGAAGCTGAGTAGCTCATGTCCTACCGTTGCATCGATGATTTGGTTTATTCGCGGAAGAGGGATGCAGTCTTCTGGGCAAGCTTTGTTCAGGTTTGTGTAATCTATACAGACTCGTCACTTGCCATTGGCTTTCTTGACCAAGACCACATTCACACACCACTTTGGATACCTCACTTCTTGTATAAAACCAGCGGCGAGCAACTTCTTTACTTCCTCGTTAATGGCATCGTATCCCTCCGGGTTGAAAGCCCTCCTCTTCTAGACCACTAGTTTACGCTTTGGGTTTATGCACAGTCGGTGACACATCACAGCTTGGTTGATCCCAGACATATCTTCATGTGACCAGGAGAAGACATCTTTGTGTTCCTGGAGGAACTGCTCCAATTTCGCTCGGATCTCTGGCTGAAGCTCTGATCCGAGCAGCATTGCTCTTCCAGGTACTCATGGTCTAGGTGGTATGGGACTAGGTTCTCAACATGTTGTGCTCGAATTTCTTTTTTGGACATGTGAGGATTTAGGTCACTCAATGCTTTGATTTCGCCATTGGGGGTGTCAATCTCATCAATCTTAAAAATAGTGGTCACCATGGCTAGTTGGGGCACTTTATGGCACACTTTGTTTACTGCTTCCACATAGCATTTTCTAGGAGTGGGGAATTTCTTAGCCATATGATAGGCTGAGACCACTGCCTTTAGTGCTTTCAGGGTCGGTCTTCCTAATATAGCATTGTAGACCGATGGTTTGTCGACGACAAGGAATTCCACCATTCAGGTTGCCTTCTCTAGTCCATCACCGATAGTGATCGGGAGGCAAATAATACTGGCTACCCGGACACATGTATCGGCGAATCCGTATAGCAGGGTTTGAATGGGTGTCAGCACTGCTCTGCCGATTTTCAACCTGGTGAATGCATCCATAAACAAGATGTCGGCGGAACTCCCATTGTCGATTAGGACACATCGGACAATGTTATTGGTTATCTTGATTTCCCTAACTAGCGCATCATTGTGCAGGTGGAGAAGCTTGTTGGCTTCATCATCGGTGAAGGTAATCGGGACGCTGTCCTAGCTGGAGATCTTCATGATGTGTTCAGTCATGTTAATATATTCCCCGCGTGCTACCTGCCTAGCATTACGGGCATAACTTCTCCTGCTACTCGTCGTATCACCTGTGGCCTTTCCACCAAAAATGGTATGGACAATGTGCTCGAGCTCCCCAGCATTGGTCCGGTCACTCATCCCTGGGGGGGCCGTGTGTGGTCCAAACTGGCCAATTTTGTTGGCCGCATTTGTCGATGTAATGATCTCTCAAAAACTCCCTTAGGAGTCCATCCCGTACCAGGAGCTCGATTTGGTCCCGCAACTGTATGCAATCTTTCGTTTCATGGCCGATATCCTTGTGGAAATTGCAGTACTTATCCTGATTCCTATGGATACGGTTTGTCCTGATCGATGGTTGGTCTCGAAGTAGTCCTCTGTCGGAGATCTGGTTCAACACGTGTTCCGTCGTGGTGACAAAGAGAGTGTATTGATGGAACTTTCTTGCAGGTGTAGATTCAGTTTTGCAAGTGGCCTTCTCGGTCTCTGACCTAATCTGGTTTACCCCGTCCTTCTTGGGCTTTTTCTTCCTGATGGTTCGTGAGGTCTCCCCAAGTGAGGAGTTCCACCCTCTGATGTACTCTTCCGCTTCGGCATGCTTTTAGGCTACCCCCCTCAAGTGCACAAAGGTTGGTGGAACATCATAAGTGATTGTCCAAAGCAATTTTTGTTCCCCAACTCCTTCTCGGAAAGCCTGTATGGGTGTGTCATCGAAACAGTTCTTAATTTGCATGATGGCCTTATCAAAACGGTCGATGTACCCTTTCAAAGGCTTATTCTCGCCTTGTTTGATCCTGAAAAAGTACAAGGTCTCCTTCTCCAAGTCTTTGCATTGAAGAACGCTGTCAAGAAAGCATCGGATAGCTGCTTGAAAGAGTCCACTGTCCCCCGTATCAGCCTTTGATACCACTACCGAGTGGTGCCGTTCAGGGTCAAGTAGAAGGCTTTACAGAGGGTGGTCTCGTTGGTATTTTGAATGAGCATGTGTGCCTGATAGTTGTCCAGGTGCTCATCAGCATCTGTGGAGCCGTCAGAAGGTGCTATGGTTGGCATTTTAAATCTAGCCGGGTAAGGCGCAGCCATGATTGTAGGGGTAAAGGGTGGATCGACCGTTCCGACCTACTCCAATCCATATCGTTGGCTCATTAGCAGGTCTAGCGGCAGCTGGAGGTGGTCCAGTTTATTCTGGTCGTCCATCTCAACCTTGGTGGTTTATCGACCGAACGATCGCGGCCCCGGTTACGAGTGACCCCTGCAGTCCCAAGCGGTCAAACACAGAGGTCGTGCTTCCTGAAACGTTCACCGTGTCCCTTCGATGCTGATTCGGGTCATATCTTCCCCAGGGTGCCGGGGGTGTGGAGATAGATTCCTCGGGATCTGTTCGGATTCTTAACCGGGTGGTCCAGTTATTACGACTTCTCGAGCGCTCCCTATTCAGATTATACTCCAAATCTCGTCTCCCACTCCTCGTGTTCTCTTGAATGCTCTGGTTACCCCTATTCTCGATCATTGGGCAAAACTTCTTAATCTCCCAGCTGACCGGTGTCGTCTTGCCGGTGAGAAGTCCTCGGCCTCTTCCTCCCGTGTCGGATGGGGTAGGGCATCTCGAAACTCTCTGAAGGCATCCGCGAGTATCCGAACGGTTTCCATCAAGTTTTGGACATTCTCGATGAGGACCTTCGTCTGTGTGGGTTTTCATGGTGCCCGCATACAACCCCTATATTAGGCCCGCAGAGTGCTTTGGGAGCCGGTCGAAGCAGGGTTCTCTGGGCCCTGGTTGTCCTGGTTGGCCTGCTTGTCCATGGGCTAGTCATGGTAAAAAAAAAAAAAAAAAAGGTAAAGGTGTATTGCCGAATACTAGGCGCCATTTGAAGTGGATGGCCCAAATTTTTTAAATTTAGTTAAAAAGCCTTTTTCTTTTATTAATATACCTTAAATGACACAAATGCCTCCTTTAACTTAACCCTAAAAGCGTCCCACAAAGGCATAAACTCTTTCTGCAACAACATGATACCCAGAAAGCACCATCACTCTTCTATTTTTCCTCATAACTGTGTGCAACTGCCAACACCACCACCATCAATCTTCCTTGCTACCACACACAAATACCGCTACCCATTATCACGCCACTCATCGGTCCCAACCATCGTCGCTAAATGATTGAGCCACCCATTGTTGTTCTTCTTGCACTAGTGCACCACTTACCACCACACAACCATCTTTGATCATTCAACTTAACTACTTGTTTATTGATGTGAATGGTAAATCGATTTGTGTTTGGAAATTGATTAGTTGAGGAATTTTGAGAAATGATTTAGAATCAATTGAGTGATGGGTGCATTTATCTAGAATAGGAAAAACCCTAAATATTTTGAAATCATTAGTGATTAATTGTTTCTTGTTGTTTTTTTGTAGAGTATAAGGTAATAAAGTTGTGAGTGATTAACTAGAGTCAATCAATGATTGACTAAGGTTAATCAATGATTAACGGTTTGTTGTTGTTTTTTGTGAGTTTGAGATGATAAAGTCTAGAGTTAATAAGTGACTAACTTGAGTTAATCATTGATAGACTACCGGTCAATCAGTGATTGACTAAGGTTGATCAATGATTAACTTTTTGTTGTTTTTTTTGTGAGTTTGAGATGATAAAGTCTAGAATTAGTAAGTGATTAACTTGAGTTAATCATTGATTGACTACCGGTCAGTGATTGACTAAAGTTAATTAATGATTAACTATTTGTTGTTGTTTTTTGTGAGTTAGACATGATAAAGCCTAGAGTTAATAAGTGATTAACTTGAGTTAATCATTGATTGATTACCAGTCAATTATTAATTGACTATGAGTTCTTGATTTTCCAGTTTTTTGTTTTTAGTTCAAGTGATTTTGTAATGGAATATGAGATAATCAGATTATGTACATTAGCATTTTTTGTATTCATTAAAAGATAAAAAATGCTACTTTAAGCCAATTTTTAAGGGAACATAATTTCCCTTTTCTTTTACTGTGTAAATATCATGATAAAACCTCATTCTCCTCCTCCTTCTTCTAATTAAATGGGTGCCACAAACAATCTTTCTCCTAGGAATCATGCTCTATTTTAACAGGTGGTAAAACCGAAATGAACAATTTCCCTCCCATGAATCATGCTTAAGATTCTTCTTCTTCTTCTTCTTCTTCTTCTTCTTCTCCTTTTGAACATGCTCTGTTTTAACAGGGGTAAAATCGGAAATACAAATATTCTATTTACTTGATTCGGCAATTCCCCTAATTTAATAAAACATCAGACAAAAAATTTGTTTAGTGTGACTAAACTGCTACCTGGCCTAATTTCCCAAAAAAAAAAAAAAAAAGGAACCCTAATATGATTATTGACTAATGTATAAGCATATTCTCATATATTCACCAAAAAATGTATATTTATCTCATATTAATAGTTCTCAATAGGTACTCTGTTTGAAACTCTTTTTGAACATTTTTTTTACGCTATTTTCTTTTATAAATATTTAAATTTATCATTTGATGTTATTAATTTAAATCTATGATTCAAGCAGATCCTTAAAGAGTCATGAACTTTAAATATTCATAACTAATAAAATTATAATAAATGGCAACACTAAACATATAATTGATTGGTATGCTGGAGTTGAAATTTTTTTATTTATGTTAAGTTGGAGTTGAGTTATGCATTTGGTTGATTGGAGTTAAAAACTGTTAAAACTTAAAATGTGTCAAAAAAAAAAAACTTGGATCTTGTTTCGCTCGTCTCGATGTTCTGTACAATTTAGAAAAAATCATATATATAAGCTTTAAAGTTTGAGTTTTTAAGTTATAATTAGAATTGGTGAATTATGAAATTAGTTGATTTTTCATAAAAAGAAAACTGAGTAGAGTTTTTTTTTTTTTTTTTTTAAACATGGGTTGAGTAGTGAAGTTGAAATATAGCAAATATTTAAAATATTTTTGATTCTTTATGTATTGTCACTTTTATCCTTTAGTTAATATTTTTTAGATTGTCTGCTTATTATTCTCTTTTTTCTAATTTATTTCCTTTAAAAATCCTTCTTGGTTTAAAACAAGTTAATTAATAAATATATGACAACAAAATTATGAAGATAATGACAAAAACCATAATAACAAATCTAGTATAATACGATGATATCATATAACAATATAATGAAAACGTATGACTGTAAGTTTATTATTTTTAGTGATCTATATAGAAAGACAATATAATACAATGAGGTAAATCATAACGACAAGTATAACATAGTACAACAGTATCATAATTGGAAAAAAAAAATAAAATTAAGCAGTATCATATACATTAACATCTACATTAATAATAACAGGTCTAGCATTATAATGATATATGTGGATATAATGACATGTATAAACCTACAATAACATTACTAATAATATGTTATTATAATTTTAATGGTGCTATTAAAATATGAAAAAATTATGAAAAATAAGCATGATTACATTGTAAATTAAGATTTTGTCAATCTTAAAATCTCATTTATCTTTTACTATATTTCGACTATAAAAGCCAGATTTTGTCCTCTGTCTAAAAACTCCAATTAAATGTTAGACTCGTTTAAGTATTTACTTATCTATATTCCGAATAAAAAACTTACACGCGTACAAGTGAATGGTTCCATAAACAAGTGGCAAGTTGAAGGAACAACAACTATACATCCACAATTGAGGTTTGAAATATAAAAGTTAGGTGAAGCAAGAAAGGAGCCATGTCGAAGTGAGAACATATACACACTTAAATATATCCAATAGAAATAGGGTAAATTTTCCATTGCTAGGGTCTTCCTTGAAGACCAACGAACTTGCAGGCTTGGAACTCGTAGAAATAACCAATGATGAAAATATTAATGTGGGAAATATTGGTAGTTCAATGTTATAGAAATTTTGAAGATATTATCAATATCAGTGGAAATATTAGAAAATATATTTTTAATATTTTAGGATAACTTAAATATTAAAAAGATACATAAATATACAAGTTTTATATAAGAAATATATTATGTCTTATAAGATAATTATAGCATGCTAGATGTTAGTTGCTCTATCTCACTATCTATTTAAAAAAAAAAAAAAAAAAAAAAAAAGAGAGAAGATAATTATAACATGTTCAAAAAGATAATAAATTATAGAAATCCAAAATTTTGAAAATTTTCAAACTGTAATTTCCACCCGAAATTTATGATATTTCAACAGAAATTTCCATAATATTTCCCGATATTTTGTAAAAATTACATTATGTTTTACCGATATTGATATTTTTACCAATATTTTCTAATATCTTCCGATATTTCATTGATATTTTGATGGAAAAGATATTACACCTAAAAGATATTTTTGTACCCTTCAAACATAGAAATTTTGATGAAAATTTAGGAAATATCGTGGATATTTGCGACCATAAAAAAGCTTTAGCTAGTTCTTTTCTTACACAATATAGAAATTTATAACTATAATCTAGCAAAAAAACAGAGCCCAGAGGAATGCCAAGCTGTCAAAACATCACCTAAAAAAAGCTATTTATCCCACGTACCATGCATACCAATCTCACCCCCAAATAGAGTATTTCGATAGCGGATAGGTAATCTAATCACGCTCTCCTACTACGTCTCCGTGACAAAAGACTCTGATCTTGAATGGCGGTCTCTTCTATGTCTTGCACCAACATTTGTTGGTGGAGGACTAATCTGACAAGTCAATAACTCTTCCAAAATTACCTTGCTTCCAGATTTTTAGTTTCTCATATAATTGTTTTCAAAACATAACATTTGTCAATAAAATCACTCTGTTATCTTGACGACTACAAGACAAACTGCCTCTCATTCCCTTTGGATAACCTTCAAACATGCACACTTCAGAACGTGCTTCTAACTTTCCAATCTTACCCTTCACCTTTCAGTACATGTGCCAGACAACCCCACATGTATATGTCACAGTTTAGGTCTCTAACCATTTCACAACTCTAGAGGTGTGTTAGGTGGTACTAGGTTCGGTACAATGCAAACAAAATCACCTTCTCACAACCAAATATCTAAGCCAAAAGTGAAGCTCACCTGATAATATTCGTACACATTCTAATGCTGCCAAAGGGCAAACCAAGATGATTCTTTGCATTTAAGACCTGACATAAGTAGTCTTCAAAATGAAGAATGCATATAAACATACAGCAACTAAGACAAACATTAACATATATACAAATGTAAGCTTTCATCAGTGATTTGCAGTAACACTTGAGGACATCTCTGTCCATTCCAGACAGAAGCAGATAATTTTAATTAGTTATAATCTGTGACTGTTCTTGGATTCTTCTTTCTCCAGTCCCATGGCTTCTCTGGATTTGGTAAAGCCCACAATCCCACTCTTTTCGCCCGAGCCTCCTTCTCCCACTACATGGCAAATGTTAGAAGAAAGCCGTTTAACAGTCAAGTAACACAAACGCGAAGGCATGTTTACGTATCAAGAATCACAAAGAAAACGGATAGACTATTTCCATTTTCCTACCTATTCAGAATGCTAATTTAGAGGGATTCGTATGGCGTAACGAATGGAAAAGGAATAGCCAATCCAAACTTACCTCTTGGTTTTATGCCCTTTCAAATTCTATTAAACCTCAAAATAAATTTTGTAGGCACATAAAGTCTAACCAATAACCATATGACAAGAAGATTTCAGTACTTAAGCTATGCATTCCTATTCCTAAAGTTACTAAACACTAGAAAGAGATTCAATGAGACCCTTTCTTATATTTTTCATTTCATTTGTGAAACCTTTTCTTTACCCATTACAATTTGGCAGACATGACTTTAAAAAAATTAAGGATAGTCCATATTAGTACAAACCCTGGCCAATTGAGGACGTTTATCATAGTGTGCATAATGCCATGCACACCCTTTCTTGAGCAATACTTCCTGGTTTACCATGGAAAGAAATGTAAAGGTCAGCACCTTTAACATGCTAATCAAATATTCATTCAAAAAAAAAAAAAAAACATTAGGAATGTTAGACCACAATTCCATAGGTACCTGCACAAAAGTACCATTGCAATAAATGTCGCCAACAGAACGGCCATATTGATCTTCGCCATAGACGAGAATTCTCAAGCATTTTCCCTGCACAAGCTTTGTGAGTTCCTCCTTGGCTTCATCCCCATGAGGCATTTTATTTTCAGGTGCATCTATTCCCCTGTAACATTATTATTGTCAAACTAAGCTGCTTTAAAATAAAATAGTTATACAGTATCTTTGTGTACCTCAGCCTAACTCGACACTTTCGAGCAAGAATCTCCTCACCCTGAATCTTCAATACCCTGATAATAATAACAAAAACTTTTCGGTACATTTGCGTTTGAAACAGCGAGAGTAAGTTGTAAAGAAAACATGATGTTCAACCTGTAACCGGCACTGATAATTTTCTCATGAAGTGCGTCTGCCTTATCATAGTTCTTCTTGGTACGTGCTTTTGATCTTTTAACTGCTGCTAAGCTCACTTGTGGGGGAACATTCAATGATTCCCGGGGATCCGCCGTGCTGACATATACTATCACCGAGTCCCCATCTTGAACACATTTTGCATTGACCTGTAAAGTTCATTTTGGTTTTGTTATTTTAATTCAGAACAATGTCATTCATCACAACCAGCACCATGCTAGAACATGATCGTGTAGGACTCAACTAAATCTTGACCACAAAGTTTCCCGTGCGAGAGTGTGATGTATGATGCTACATATGTGGTTTTCAATTGACATTTTTCCAAATAAAGTATTTCTTTTAATCGTTGGCATAAACTAAAGTTACAATTGAACAAGGGACCGAAAATACAAGCAAGCTTATCCCCACAAGTAAAGGTATAGGAAATCTTGATTGATAATCAACACTATTCCATAAGGTCTTGTGGTATTATAAGGAGTTCACTCATAGGAGAGTTAGTATTCGATTTACCGGTAGTGTGTGAAGTTCAAACTCCACTCCTTCGGGCAAAGTAGTTGGGACCTCGGCAGAATGTTCGGCTAGAGTATCGAGAAGTGGAAGACCATAGAAACCCAGTAAGCCCTATTCACAACAATTTCAAACAGAACAAAGAAATGTATTAATTGAGGTTCTATATCATTCAACTTCAACAAGCACGATTTGTCCTTAGTAAGTAACCTCAAGATCTTGCTTTTGGATCCTCTTCAACGTCTCGATTATTAGCCGAGCTGCTTCTTCAGCTCTTCTCGGAGGTGGTTGTGCTCCTCTCCATGCATCTAGGAGTCTTCTATACCTTCATATATGCATATACATATTTTGAAATTATGCAGACCTTGGAGATAATTAGTATATAAATGCTGTTTTCATAGATTATAACTAGACAAATTATATAACTACCAATTAGCTTGGGCCTTCTTGGAGGAACTAACATGGTTACTGAGTCCTTCTGGGACCTGAAAATCACCAAACACAACACAAAATTAGGATATTCAGTTGGTATTAATTAATCACTAATTAACCCAATTGTCCTTTTGTTTTCTTTAATTACTCACTAGTCATATTCATCAACGATATCTATACATAAAAAATAAGCATGAAATGAAAGGTTAAAGAAGGGGGCGAAAAAAAAGGCAGAGGCAAAAAATTGCTTTATTTAGGTCTCAAATTGACCAACATTGATCGGTGAAACACTACACTATTTATATACTACTAAAAATCTAACACGACGACTCTGTTTCCGTTGATGAAAATATATATATGCATACACATATCTATAATATATGTACTTATAATGTAGAGAAATATTTGGATTTATAATGAAAAAAAGAAACCTGAGAAGTGATATCAAAGTGGAAGAGATCATGAGCAAGAGCGGAGACGCCATGAGGAACGAGTGAAGGATGAGAGTGAGCAGGACTCGCAGGAGTCTCACTTGTGCTTGGTTTGCAGCACAGCAACCTTAGCACATTTCCCATTCTCCCCTCTTTTTTCTTTCTTTTCCTTTTTTGTTTTCTTGATTTTCTCTCTCAAGAAAAAGCTTCAGGGAAGAGAGGGAGAGGAATGCTGGCAAAAGCAGAGAGTAACGAGAGACCAAGGGGAAGAGAGAGAAAGAGTCAAAGTCTTTACTCTGTACGGAAACAGACCAATTATTGAAGTCCAATAATTGGTAATAAACAATAGTCAATGTAGTTTCAAACAGATAGTTGGGTGGCTATGGCAGCATGGCTATTGACCATTCTCCGTGATCGAATCTATATCATCATAGGTATAAATGTTTTGCTTTAAAATACATCAAATCCATTAGCATTGGAGACTATGTCCCTCATATAACCTAAAACAAAAAAATCAAATTCAACACTACCCTCTCTCGGCAAGGACAAGGATGATCCGAGATTTTTGTTTTATAGTCTCGTTTCTTTTTAATCCCTTCTCCGGCTATATGCTTCCAATCCATTAGGGCCCTAGCAAGTTTGTAAAATTCAAAATAATTAAGATAAATACCATTAAGATTAAACAATAATTTAGCATATGAAATTTACTTACATATTCATTAGATTATTAAAATCGTCCCGCTTCTTATCCGAAGAGGATCAAAATAAATGATTAGGTCCTCCTATGGGTCAATAACTCCCAAAACCCAATGTCTCCCTCTATTATGTGGCACGAGATAAACTCGCCCTTTTGATACGTTATGCAAAAAGGCGACAAGAGCATTGGCTTGCTCTCTAAGGCCAACAACTAGAGTATTTGTTTTAACCTGTGAGATCAGGGTTGGAGACATAAACACAAACTTTTCAGCTCGCCCATTAGCGACGCATAATTCCGCCAAACATTTCCTTAAGAATATCAAAATTGTTACACTAGACCACGTATATAAGATTTTCCAGATAAAATAAATAAAGTTTAGAAATAGAATGAAATACCTGAGGTATACTAATATAAAATTTGCCCTAGTTTCTTTAAAAGTAATGAACTCATAAATATAATCAAAGTTAAGAAATGCAGGCATGTCAGCACCACTAATTGTGTATGGTATCGAGACCTCTATCTGATTACCTTCATCCATGGAACTAAGTGCATAATAAGCCATAGGCCTCAACTCTATGTTCATTTTATTAAAGTCAAATGATGGTCTTTGTTGTTCCGCATCTTATTGTACCTCAGTTCGAGAGTTGATTGGCTTTTTTATATCTTTTGGAGCATTTATTTCCCTTAGCTACTTATTTAGGAACGTGATTAGGCCCTTGACTCGCCTTGTTCATACTCGTATCGAGCTCAATTAATATTTTTGGCCAAGCGACAAACTCATTAACAGCCTCCTCCACAGTTGTTGCCTCGTCCATCGGAATAGGTAGTGCCGCTTTTTTTAATTTTGGCACAATGATTGACACTCGCACATTACTTTCACTTAGTGGCATCCCATGGACTGTATCGGTAGGAAGGCTCTCCATCTATGCCCTTCCAATCGCAACAAGCAACTGTCCACTCTGAAGTTTATCCTTAATAAAGAGCTTACACTTCTGACTATTGACCGGCATAGTTGGTGAATCAGACACTCTAGATTATTTATCATGGAAAGTGCAACTAGCCTTAAAGCTATTGTGTTGGTCAACGGTTGACATATTCTCCTGGTCAATCGATGGCTCCACATCTTTCTTTGCAAATAGACCATGCACCATCTCTTTTAATTCTTCAATTTTGTGTGTCATTTACAATACTACAGTATCAACTTTCGAACTTCGCTTTAGGTTGAAGTACTGAGACTCTTTACAAACTTTGATTGACCATGGGTACGTCCCGGGTGTTCAGGTTTGGATAATGCTTGGGTCAATACATTATTAGTGCCAACAAATTCGAACTTGCCTTGGTCTCCTGTGTGTTGTACTTCACCTACGAGAGAATTAAAAACACACATTATAAATAAAAGTGTTATAGGTGGATCTAGTGATAAAGAATTTATTATTAATTAGTAAGCTTACTATCAACTCAAAAACTTGTCGATATGATGGATCCTTGAACTCTCCATCTTTTTTTTTATCCGTGATTCTAGCCACAACCCATCTCTTTTTTCCTATTTCCCTTTCTTTTTAAACTGTAATTTATCATTGCTAGTATACATGAATAATTAAGAAAAAAATATTTACAACGATTTATTAGAAACAGAACTTAATGACATACCAACTTTTGGTCAAACTTTCTATATCTGTCTCGGCCTCTTCTTGATGTGTGTTCACTATTGGCCCTTAATTCGCTTCCATGATCCGAAAGTTGTTGAAATTGTAAGAATGTTTTATACTGAACGAATTTCACCCAATCATCTTCTGTAATATTAGGGTAGTTGTCAATTACTTCTTGAGGTTGTTCTCACACTTTCTTGTGATAGGAAGTCCTCAACAAAAATCTTGTAAAGATCATGTCGAAAATTCCTTGCAGCTTCACCACATGATTTTAAACAAGCACTCCGAAATCCTTCATCCACGGTGAAAGAAGTAATGGCTTCTTTCCAAATTAGGTTTTTTGTTTCGTCTAAACCACGAGATCTCCAATCTTGTATCCATAATGGAATGTACTCTCAAGCGAGTACACAATCCAACTCATCAATTCATCACCATGCTTCCCTTCAGGTTGTCCTTTCTAGTCAAAGGTGACTTCAATTCGTTCTCCTCTTTTCCTTACTACATGGACTCGTTTCATTAGAGTTGCCCTTCGTTTACCATCGACATTGGGATTAAATGGGTCTCTTCTTCGTGGTCTTCCCTTTTTGCATACTCTAGCTCTATTTTATGTCATTTTTTATTGCAACACTCACCTATTTTATTGCAACATACATACACAAAATAAACAACTAATCGGTCCAATTTAATCTAATCAAATTCACATTCACCAAGAATGTTAAAAAATCCAAGCATACTACCCTAAATCTATGTAATTAAAACAATTTTTGCTTATATATTAAATATTTCTACAAATTACCCCTGCAAATGCAAGAATACCCAAAGAAAATCTGTATAAAAACACTAGAAACAAATTCCATATGATTAACCAAATGAAATTCCATTTTGACATTTCATGGAGCATGTGGTGGGTGGAAAAAAAATGCATAGAATATAGTCTACAAAGATCTTAAACTGCTAAAAAATGCACAAAAGATACGTCTATAAAGAGCAACAAAAAAAATTGAACAATAATAAATACACAAATTACACTCCAAGAAAGTTACTAAAAAATTGTGTGTTTGTATTTTTGTTAGAAAACAAGAAATTGAGCAAAAAAAGTCACCTTGCTTTTCTCAGAAGCAAAAGAGTCACGGCCTTAATGGGAAGAGAGGACGGTAGAGGCGGCGGTGGAAAAAGGAGAGAGAGGGGAGCACGGCGGTGCTGTTCGTGGGCAAAGGAGAAAGAGGGTAGGAGAAATTGTCGTGTGGTCGAGAGGGAAAGAGAGATGAAAATGAGAGGATGAGGAAAATGAGATTAGCAAAGGGCTCATGTGCAGATTTTAATGCCTAAAAATTCAAATTTTAAAATATTTTTCAGAAAGTTTACATGGCAACTGTCGTGTAATCTCAAGATACAACAACGGTTTTCAAATAAATCATCGTCATATCATAACGTTTACACAACGGTTCTTTGTAGAAACCATCCTGTTATATTGTGATACGACGACGTTTTATTTGAAAACCGCCATCATATCTTGAGTTTACACGACAGTTTAAACTAGGAACCGACGTGTAATTGCATTTTTTTTCCTTCTTTTTTTTTTTTTTTTTTGTTTAATCATCCTACGGCCTACTACCCTGTGTGTTTTTAAACAGTGACCCAAACTGCTATAATATTGAACCTTGTTCAACATTAATGTTCATATCATGAACGTTTACACGACGGTTCTTTGTAGAAACCGTTGTGTAATTGCATTTTTTTTTTAAAAAATTTCCTTCTCTTTTTTTTTTCTGTCATCCTACGGCCTATTACCCCATGTGTTATTTAAATAGTGACCCAAACTGCTATAATATTGATCCATGTTCAACATTAATATTCAATATATATCAAGCAACATAATAAAACAAACTCTAATACATAGCAAATTAAAATAAAATGGTAATCAAAAGGAGTCAATTAATAATAATGATATACAAACGACAAAATATTCAAGTTTTACTCTCTTTTTTTTTTCTTTGCTTTCTCAACACTTGTCCACTCAATATCGAGTCAAATCAAGTGAGAAACATCATCATTGAAATCATCAATCTCCTCAACCGATAGTAATCTCTTTGTGAATGATAGAATGTCGGTGCAATCTTTCTCATCTTCTTGACCATCACAGATCATTCTTTGCTTTATTGGCAGAATTAAGGACAACTTTAAATTATTGGGATATGTTGTATAAAATACTTGGATTGGTTGTGATGATATAATGAACATATCATTTTTGTATCTCAGTCATCTAAAGTCCACCACTGTGATGCCATTACTGTTAATCCTAATATAATTATTGTCAATCCATTTGCACATAAAGAGTGCTACTTGCAATCTACAGTAATCAAGTTCCCAAATGTCTTCAATGAAACCGACGTAGTTCATGGTCCCATTTACTGGATTCTTGTTCTTTACGGTTGAAATATGCATAGCCTCGGCATGGAGACTCACACCACTATTTTGAATGGATGCTTCTCATATCTTTCGCGAGTGTAAAATGTATAACTATTAACAAAGTATGATGTATACCATCTAACTATCGACGACGGTCCTCTAGCTAGCTTTATTAAGTCTTGCAAAATGCTGGCCTTCTTAAAGACATATCTTCGTATCCACTCTCGAAAGGTCCGATTGAATTCATCATGCAACCACTTTTCATTTCTTCCTCTTCTTGGATTTGCATCTCTTAATTTCTTTAGGTGAACCTCAGTAAAAGGCTCCACTTCAACCCTATAATGTAAAGTATAACGACAAGCTTGCTCCTATTTACCTCAATTTACCGAAGAATGAATACCGATAGATAGTCCTTTTGAGTCAATGTTTGTACTCTTTCGCAACCCTATTGCTTCCACGCTGGACAAATACTTGGAGCAAAATATGACCGATTCCTCCGTTATGTAGCATTTTATTATACATCATTGTGGCCTATTTCGGTTCTTAACATAACCCTTCAAAACCTTCATATACATTTCAAAAAGATATATCCATTTCAAGTACATTGGTTCACATAGCTTAACTTCCCGAACTACGTGTACCATTAGATGAATCATTATGTCAAAAAAAGATGATGAAAAATACTTCTCAAGCATTCACAATGTCTTAACAAACTTCGATTGTAGCGAATCTAGCATAAGTGGATCAATTACCTCGGAGCATATCGAATTGAAAAATGAGCATAACTTGGTAATTACGAATCTCACATCCTTCGTTAAAACTCATCGCAAGGAAAACGGTAATAATTGTTGCATCGAGATACGATAATCATGTGTTTTCATTCCAATGAGGCTCAAATCCTTCATCGATACCAATCTTTTGAAGTTGGAAGAATACCCCGTTGGGCACTTTTATAGAAATGAGCCATTCACATAGCTTTTTTTTTTTCCTTGTCTAGATAATGTGTACTTTACCAGAGGTAAGTAAGTGGCATTCCCTCTTTTTGTGGGGAGCAAATTAAGTCTGATTTTCAATTCCTTAAGAACCAATCGTGTTTTTTCACCATTTTTGGTTTTATTAGGAATGTCAAGTAATGTGCTCACTATCAATTCACAAACGTTTTTCTCAATATGCATAATATCCAAGCAATGACAAACAAAAAGTGACTTCTAATATGGAAGTTCATCAAAGATTGACCTCATTTCCAAGGTCCATCAACCACCTAATCCTTGTTACTTCGTTTTTTTTTTTTTTTCTTGAGCACTATTTTCAAATCTTTAACCATCTCAAATAAATCTTCACCCATCAAAACCTATGGAGGGATTCTCTTTTTGGTATTACCATTGAAAGCCTTTTTTTGTTTGCGGTATCGATGATTTTTTGGTAAGAATCTCATATGACCAAGGTAAACGGTTTTTTTTACCATTCTTCAACCAGATGGAAGATGTTTCTTTCATACAAATGGGATAACCCATAAAACTCTTTACTGAATAACCAGATAGGTTTCCATAAGCGGAAAAAGTCATGAATTGTCCACATCAACATTGCACGAAGTGTGAATGTCTCTTGACAGTAAGAATCTCTAACTTTGATCCGCTTGTCCCATATGCGCTTTAGATCATCTATTAGCGGTGCCAAGTACACATCAATACCATTCTCTGGTTGATGAGGACCGGAGATCAATAAAGTCAACATAAAGAACTTTTGCTTCCTGTTCAATTTTGAAGGGGGATTGTAGTTGATAAGTATGGTGGGCCAAGTACTATACCTACTACTCATATTGTCATGTGGGTTCATTCCGTCCGCTAATAAACTTAGACGCAGATTCTGTGATTCCGCACTAAATTTAAGATGATCATCATCAAAAGTCTTCCATTGTGGTTCATCGGCTGGATGTCTAAGTATATCATCTTCAACACGTTTATCATGGTGTCAAGTCAAATTCTTGGCGTGATCGGCATTACAGAAAAAAACTACAAACGTGGCACCTGAGGAATGTGCCATAATTGTAACGACCCAACTACGTAGGGCCGTTACCGTGCTTACATACCATGATTACTTAACTTACTTAAACATACTCTTGTATTTTGTAAAAATACGGAAGTATTTTTTTTTTTTCATTATTCATTTTAAATTCAAATTTAAAACCTATCTTATTCTCATACTTGTTTATATGTACTCAATCGAATACAGAATTGTAAAATCAATTTTAACACATTTGATAAATCATACTAATTGCCGTTGTATTAAACTTTCAATATTGTCCCAGTACTAAATAATTTAAGTACTGGTACCATTATATTATCATATCATAACATAAAGATATTTTACAAAACACGTGGCAGTATCCAACCCAAATTTCATAGTCTATAATGTCATCTTTCCACAGTCTTGCATCAAGCTTGTCCGGTATATGTTGCTTACCTACAACATGAACGTAAGTTATGAGCTTATGCTCAGTAAGTACAACTTTCTATTCCACAAAATAATTTCGGTAAAAGAATATATGAATTGATAATGCATGAACCAATTATGCTTTCTTATGCAAACTTGGTTTTGGGCCCCTTATGTATCATGAACATGAGTGTACTTACTGTGACGCGTAGCCATAGAGTGGTTGAGGCGACCAGCCCTGTCCAACTTAAACCATGGACCAAACCAAAACCCATCCTCATTATAGGTCGGCACGACATGAGAAACTTGCTTTATTACATGAAGACTTGTTCTTGTTTCGATCATACTTAAAAACTTGAATCTTAACTATTTCTTACTTGAAAACTTGATATTGTTCTTATCGTGTGATTTATTATTAGTGAGCATGCTTGCATGATGTCATAATAATTAAACATAAGCATTTGTACATCATGTAAATCAATGCATGATTTTTGAAAAACATGCAATGCAATAAAAAATATTTTGCCCATGCTGTAGGCGGAGTTGTACTTATAATTTGTCCTATGCTCTTGATCCATCGTTCTAGCAGGGTACGACAACATGTTATATTCATGTTTTCAAATAGGACGTAAGATACGAATCATTCTATCTTACTACAAACTATAACATACTAGATCGGTATCCAATCCGATTATCATTGGTAATCATAGATATAAATCCTGACATAATAAATCGATATCCAATCCAATTACCATTGGTAATCATAGAATTGTTACTATATTCTTAAGTAACTTAGACTTAGTCTATTTTTCTTCCTTTATCTTAAAAATATCTTGTTTGCTTGAAAATATCTTAACTTTACAAATCAAGTATTTCTTAACATAAATACTTGAAATTTCATGAAATTGCCTTTTGTAAGACATAATATGTATCAAAATTCACTTGTAAAAATTCAAAAGGATTTAAACCTTTTTGAAACTATTTTCATAAAATCATAGTCTCTTTTTAAAGAGGTCATAAAAACTTAAAAACTGATTTCAAAACACTATTTTAATTTGCTTGAATGTATCTGTGCAAGAATTTTCTTGTACCATGCACAGTTTTGAAAATCCAGTTTTATCTTTAAATTGGTTTAGAATTTGAAAAAAAAAAAAAAATTCATGGAAGTTGTAGATCTAATCGAAACTACAACATTTATTTCCTATCCGAAACTTAATTCTGCCTTTAACTTACCCAATTTTCCTTTTGAAAGTTACTGGCCGTGTACAGTACCTGCACCAGCCAGTTTTGAAAACTCATAAAAACAGAGGCATTTGGAGCCCTTTTTTCAAAATCTGTCCACGAAGCCCTTCTAGAAAACTGTCCCAATTATTTTTGAAAACCGGCAGTTTGTATTTTGTAGATTCTTAGCTTAAAAATCCACACACACTACCTCAAACGGTCAAAGCCGTGAGCCTACATCAACATGCAGCGTGTTGGTTTCATTCTTAAACTTCAACCCTTCATTATCTCATGTTCTTGAAAAACACAATATTGATAACTTACTTGTTTACCAACTTGTGTCTTTAGGCTAATTTCTTAACTAACATATCCATAATATTCACATCATCATCATCATCATCATCATCATCGCAAATGGATTTGGAATTGCTAAAGCGTTTGGAGATGGAGGAAGGCTAGACGTAGCAGAAGAAACTTCACTAGGGTCTTCAGGTCTCCTTGCAAATCTCCCTAGTTCGTTTCTATAACGATTCATTCACCTTGAGCGTTTAATTTTTTTTTAAACAAAGAAAACTTTTACAAAAGCAACAATAGTGTAAAACCGCGAATCGCAATCCCTAAGAGTGCTCCCAGGAAAAATTGGTGGGGCGAGGCCTCCTTAAAAACCAACCTCCTAGACAGAGCAACGTTCCCAGGAAAGAATGGTGGCGTAGAACACTAACAGAAACCAATCTCCTAAACAGAACTCCCTTAGTTTGTACTTTCCAACGTTTCCACACAATTGCTTGCAAAATTTATTAAATTTTATGGCATGTTTTATGAAATGTTAGATGTTAGATATTAGTATCCTAAGTTAATGATATTCTAAAACCTAAGGTTACACAAATTATGAGCCCTAATTTATTAACACTAAATTAGTAAACTAGGAAGTTACAACATAAAAATTAAAACTAATTATAACAGCAAATTAAATGACAATTCAAAGCTAACAATGAGGGAAATGATTAATGCTAAAAGAAAACGAAAGAAATTTATAATAAAATTGAAGGAAAAGAACACACAAACTTAATTTTTTTTTTAAAAATTATACTAACGAAAAGACAAATAAAAACTAACTAATGGACAAATACACTAACAGAAAAAAATATTGTGTGTACAGAAAATATATTATTATTATTTTTTTTTTTAAGAAATGAAAGACAAACAAACAATTTAAACTTACTGGAAATGAAAACTAAAAAGCAAACTACTAACAAAACTAAAGCCTATGTAAGAATACTTCCTACAAAAACTAACGTGCAAAAAAATAAATAAATAAATAAATAATAAAAAAATAAAATATAAATATAATAATAATAATAATAATAATAATAATAATCTAAATATATATAGAAATAAATAAATGTGTATATATATATATACACACACACTAACACAACCTAACCTATAAAGAAAAACGTAACAAATGCAATCTGAATAATAACCAAAAGAAACAGTAAACTGTAACAACATAAACACAATTTTTCGGCTTAAAAAAAATTTATTTATTTTATTTTATTTTATTTATTTAATTTTTTCGCAAAACAAAATAAGACAAAACAGCACTTACTGATACTAATGAAGAAGAACAAAGCAAACAACCGTAGAGAAGAAAATTAATAACTTAGCCGAGACACAAAAGACAAAAGCTAAACACAAAAATAAATAAATAAATAAATAAAAACTACAACAAAAATAAAATAAAATAAAATAACTTACCTCTTGGCAAAATATCTACTAATCAATCTTACTTCTTGGCACCTCCCCGGCAATGGCGCCAAAATTTGATTACGCCCAAACGTGTACAAAAACAAGCGGTCAATTATAGCACAATTAAGACGGTCGATCCCACGAGGAGGTGCTAAAAACAAACAAGGAGAGATTAGTGGAACAAAAGTATTAGAGAAATAAGTAATCAAAGAAAGAAAAAGAAAAAGCATTTTTGTGATTTTAAAACAAATTTAAAGACAACGCAATTTAAAAATGAAGAAAATTCAATAATCAAAAATGGTAAGATATCGAGAACCCCCTATATGTTTCATTTACCTATTTGGATTTTGATTCATAAAAATAACTCAATTGAAAGTTTCACATCCCAAACAATCAATCGGAAAATAAAGATTTGAAGAACTTGTGAATTAAAATTTATTTGAGTAAATAAAATTCTTACGTGAAGAACTAGCAAAAATTATCTTATAAGAAATCCAAAAGCGACAATATACCATAAGCAATATTGCAGTAAAAGACTACTTATAAAATAATGCTATCAATATATCCTATCATGCAACAATCACATAAAAAGAGCTTGACTAAATTTAAATAAAAGTTGACAACAAAATATGTTGATATGAGAAAGAAAAAAGATGAAAGATAATTATTTACTCAAATGTATAAACCTTACAAACCATTGGAGAATCAAAACCCAAACAAATTCACTACATATATAAGATCATCTCTAGCCTCACCAAAGAAATTAGCCTAACATGCTCAACATGCTCACAAAAACTCTCAAGAAAATAGGAGAAGAAGTTGGCTCTAAACTCAACCAAAATTGGTTCCCAAAAAACGTCCAAGCTTGCTGCAAAGGCTTGCTTTTATAGGCTAAGATGTCCAGTGGTGATGGAGAGATTTCGGCCAACAAAATCAGCCTTAACGGATTGGCTACCGGCTGGATACATGCTAGACAATTAGCTGATAGAGGGGCTGGGATTGCTGGCTTGAGAAGTGCAACCCAGAAGTCACGCAGGCTAGGATCGCGCGGGCTGGTGTGGCAGCTGGATTCGCGGGCCTGAGCTAGCGCATGTGGAGAACAGGTTGGCAGCTGGGCTCCGCGTGGGCTTGGGCTACCATCTGGGCTAGAATCACGGGCCTGGGCTGGCAATGGATTCGCCGGCCTGAGCTGGCGCACGTGGATTGAGCCACAACAGTGGCTATGCCCGTGGAAGAAAGGAGAGAAAAAGGAAAAATAAAGGAAAAAGAGGAGGAGGAAAGAAAAATAAAATAAATCAAAATAAAATAATAAATATTTCCAAAGTAAAATATTATGAATTAATATTATGGAAATACTCATTTAGAACGTAAATTATCTAATAAATTATATGAACAAAAGTGTATTTTTGTTCATTTATCACCAACTAAAAAGTGCAAGTTTTTATTACCCACCCCTATTTATAGGTGGAAAATTCATAATTTTCCACGATTATTTTTTTTTTCTTAAATTCTGCTTGAATTGCATATTGGTCCTTAAAGACAAAATATTTGCCTTCCAAGTCCCTAAATGGCCGGCCATGTGGAGCTTAAACTAAAAAAAAAATCTTTTCACACTTATTTACAATTACTTGGCCTCCAAGTAGGGTCATTTTTGGCATTCCTCCTAATACACAGTCTATTTTCTTAATAATCCAGATGGTACCAATACTGTTTTAACTATCAACAGTATAGTATTGCTGGACTGCAACCGAGAATTTATCTGCACTTAACTGGACCGCGTATAGGTTTTTCTTAGGACTTGAAACTGCATAGTCCTCCTTACTCCAAATATTATTCCTGATTATTCTAGAGTGATCACAATCCTTATTCTCAATTCTACATTCGTAATGATGGTCGGCCATAGTATAATTTCAATAATGCTTAATATACGGCAGTACCATCTTAATCATGTCATAAAATATCTTGGTTATTCATCGGCCAGGACAAAACCATAAATCATGATTCTGCCTTTTTCGTCATAAGACCTTATTCTTGACTTAATAAACTATCATTAAGTCTCATAATACTTATAAGAACTC
Organism: Ficus erecta; assembly: GCA_008635985.1. Lineage (NCBI taxonomy): Eukaryota > Viridiplantae > Streptophyta > Magnoliopsida > Rosales > Moraceae > Ficus > Ficus erecta. The sequence goes on from BKCH01002144.1 coordinate 121,568, forward strand.
AAACATACTCTGGTAATCAAATCAGATCATGAGCTTCATATTGACATACATAGTATAGACTTAGATTTTCTTTGTATCTAAGAAAATTACAAGTCCGTCAAAAGTCGAGTTGTTACAATAACAGCATTGCTGACACTCATTTGCTACCATTCGTTGGCTTCTTGCCCTTCTTTTATCTTGACTCTTTACAAACTGGTCATTCATCCAAATCCTCATACCCATTTCGGTAAAGGACGCAATCATTTGGACATGCATATATTTTTTCATATTCCATTCCCAAAGTACTCAATGTCTTCTTAGCTTCGTACGTACTAGCCAGTATTTTATTATGAGCTCGTAGAACCTCTCTTAGAAATTTTAAAAAATTCGTGAAACTAAAATTTGTCCACCCTCCCGATACGTTTATGTTCCATAATTTGACCAATGCGGATAATTTCTTATATTTAGTGCACCGGTCATATAAGAGCATCTCGACATCATTCATCATTGCATCAAATAACTCCGGATGGTGCACAAAGTGTTCTTCCAAATCATTAATCATATTACACAAATTATCTCCTATATCTTCCTCAACAATAGGTTCTTTTCCTTTGTTCTTCGATGTTGGATTCAAACAAATTTCACCGTGTAAATATCATGTTTGATACGAACAAATAATCCCACGTATAAGTAAATGTCTTCTAACTTTATCAACTGAATAAGACATATGATTTCCACAATCCACACAAGAACACCAAATCTTATCATTTTTTTTGTGAGTTTTGGCAAATGACAAAAATTCTTCAACATCTTGATATTTTTTAGTCAATCTATTAGCCCACATCCATTTTCGATCCATTTGCATGAACCCCTAAATCCAAATTAAAGATTATAAAATACATTCAATAATCAAGTTTTTACATAATACATATCAAGCTTTTGGCATAATTTAACAAATCAAGCTTTCAAAAATAAAAATAAAAATAAATGAAAATCTAAAGTTTTATATATCTAAAAAATCTACAATGAATACAAATTAGCTCAAAAGAATAAGTAGTCACTTACAAATAATGACTATAAGAGAGTGTTGGTATGGTGGATGGTGGTAACGACGTTGAACGGCTGCAAATGATTTGTTTTCATAGGTCTTTATACTATTTTTTGCGACTGCGGAACTGTTCTGCAAAATGAAATCAGGGCCGGTAGGGGTTTTTAATTGGAGATTACACAACAGCTTTCTTAAACTGTCGTTGAAAGTTATTGATTACACGATAGTTTTCTTAAATCGTTGTGGAAACTCATAGATTACACGATGCTTTTCTTAAACTGTCGTTGAAAATGGAGATTCAATGATAGTTTATTAAAACTGTCGTGTAATCTCAACTTTCCACAACGGTTTAAGAAAACCATCATGTAATCAATGACTTTCAACGATGGTTTTTTAAACCATTGTGTAATCAATAACTTTCTATGATGGTTTAAGAAAACCATTGTGTAATCATAGAGCGAACCATTTTAGACGACGGTTTTTGTAAAATCGTCGTCTATTCGAACTTTTTGTAGTAATGAAACATAAAAATGCACATGAACATATATGTATCATTAAAACCTCATCATAAGAGAATTATTAAAACATTATAACATCATCATTGATATAAGAAATATTATCTTCTCAATTATCTAACTTATATTGTAAGGTGAGAGTGTACTTAACTAAACACCTTACTTAATATTTTTAAATTTCCCGATGGTAACGTAACGAATAAGATTTTCGTGTACATGCCTTTAGAACCGTTCATATGATAAACCATAAAGACAATGAATTTACCTAAAAGCAAAAATAATTCATCAAACATATCCATCATATTAAAACAGTGCCTAAAAGATTATTTTCATTATACAATAATATTAAACTACAAAAATCAAACAATTCTACAAAATTAAAGAATTTTGCAAAAACTAACAGCCATACGTCTACCTGTTTGAAAATTTAAAAAATTCACACAAGACTTTAAACAACCTGAATCTAGTTCCAAAAGAAAGTAGACATCTTTCCATTGATACTTAATTTGTTAAAAACAGAGTCTGTTAAGACCCTCTAATTGCATTTACAAGATAGTACTTCATCTCTAAAAATTTCCATCATTGACCAATCCGAAAATTCTCACTTATTTCATAATGAGATATCAACATTTCATCATAAATTATAACCTTATGATACAAAACCTATTATAATAACTCTATACAACAATAACCTAATCAAACCAATATCATTTGCAGCATCGAAACCAAACCAACCTTAAAGCCCCTTCTTTTTTTTTCTTTTTTTTTTTTTTTCTTTTTACTGATCTGTCTTTTCTCTATATTTTATGCAACATATATTAATAAATAAGATATGATCGAAAGGTTTATTGGGAGATTACAAGCAGAGACGAGGTTAATATTTGTATGGGAGCTATGGAGACAACACGGTGAAAGTGTAGAGAAAAGATGAGAAGGCGTATCTAGTAAAATAATTATTATCACCAACTTACAAAAATCATAGAAATTAAAATATAGTTAACACCATAGACCTTAATCTCAATACCAATAATATAACCCTCACCAAATATGAAAATAACAACATAACATGATTATTATTATCTTCATAACCAATTATCTTGGAAACTTTCGTTAGGGACATCAAGGCCATTAAAAAAATCATTAATCGTCAATAATAACGAACAATATAAATCATCATCACCCAACAATAATAGAAACATACTTTACCTAATGGAATTGTTTTCGTGGCCTCAAAAAAAAAAATGATAGAAGAGAATGAATTATGATGATAATGGTGGACAGGTAAGAGAGATAGAGGGATGGGAGAGAGAGATGGAATATATTAATTGTCATTAGTTAAAATTGTGGATTACACAACAGTTATTAACCGTCGTGTAAACTTTACATGATAGTTAGACAACCGTCGTGTAATCCAACATCGTGGAAGATACCACAACGGTTCTATAACTGTCGTGGTATCTCAATATAACACGACGGTTCAAACTGTCGTCGAATCAAGAAATACAGTAGCAAATATCGCAAAATTGAGAACTTTACACGACGGTTTTGAGCCAAAACCGTCGTGCAATGGCACATATTACATGACGGTTTTGAGCCGAAATCGTCGTGTGATGTGCGCAATCACCAAAAAAAAGCCAAAATTTTTTTAATTCAATCCCAATTATACGACGGTTTTGAGCCAAAAGCGTCGTGTAATGATACACATTACACGACGGTTTCGGAGCAAAACCGTCGTGTAATGGTACACATTACACGATGATTTCAGAGCAAAACCATTATGTAATGGTATACATTACATGACGGTTTGGAGCCAAAACTGTCGTGTAATGTGTACCATTACACAACGGTTTTGCTCCGAAACCGTCATGTAATGGTATACATTACACGACGGCTTGGAGCCAAAACCGTCGTGTAATGTGTGCCATTACACGACAGTTTTGCTCCGAAACCATCGTGTAATTGGGCTTGAATTAAAAAAAAATTGGCATTTTTTGGTGATTTCCCACGAGTGGCCTAACCTATATGTTATCCAATACACGATCCAAGATATTAGCTACATTGTATCAAAGTAAAAATACGCACCAGATATTACATTACAAGTTTACATATCATAATTAATGAATTGCATTACATGGCTAGCCCATTCTCCCCTAATCAAATCCAAATCATGAGAAGTAAAAAATTCTTTATTTTCAAGGACGTCAATTCCATTCAACACTATGTCCCTCATAAAACCTAAAACAAAATAACCACATTCAACACTTCCCTCTTGGAGAGGACAAGGGCGGTCCGAGATTTTTGTTTTACAGTCTCATTTCTTTCTAATCCCTTCTCCGGGTTATAAGCTTCCAATCCGTTAGGGCCCTAGCAAGTTCGTAAAATTTAAAACAATTAAGCTGCATATAATTAAGAATAAATCAAAAATTAACATATAAAAATTGACTTACATTTTCATTAGATTAGTAAAATCGTACTATTTCTTCTCTCGAAAAGGATCAAAATAAAGGACTAGGTCCTCCCATGGGTCAATGACTCCGAAAACCCAATGTCTCCCTCTGTTATGTGGCACAAGATAAAGTCATCCTTTTGGTGCATCACACAAAAAGCCGACAAGAACATCAGCTCGCTCTGTCAAGCCAGCATATAGAGTATATGTTCTAACCGGTGAGATCAAGGTTAGAGACACAAACACAAACTTCTCAGCTCACCCGTTAATCCTACATAGTTCCTCCAAATATCTGTATAAGCGTATCAAAATTGTTACTCTGGCTGGCGTATAGAAGAATTTCCATATTAAAAAAATTTAGAGATAGAATGACGTACCTGATGTATACTAATATACAATTCGCACTGATTTCTTGTAAATTTATGAACTCATAAATATCATCAAAGCTCAGAAAGACATGCATGTCAAACCCGTGATCGTGTATGGTATTGGGACCTCTATCTAATTACCTTCACACATGGAACTATGTGCATAATAAGCCAAAGGCCTCATCTCCATGTTCATTTTATTAAAGTCGAACAAAGCTTTGTGTTGTTGCGCATCTTGTTGTACCTTAGTTCGAGAGTTGATCATTTTTTTTCCAAGCTTTTTTTGGCATTTGTTTCCCTCAGCTGCTTGGTCAGGAACGTGACTAGGCCCTCGACTCGCCTTGTTCATACTCGTGTCGAGCTCAACTAATGTTTTAGGCCAAGCTACAAACCCATTAACAACCTCCTCCATAGTTGTTGCCTCGTATGTCGGAATAGGTAATGTTGCTTTTTTTAATTTTGGCACATTGATTGACACTAGCACGTTCCCTTCACCCAGTGGAATCCCATGGATTGTATTGGTGAGAAGACTCTCCAGCAATGTCTTCCAAACGCAACAAGCAACTGTCCACCATAAAGTTCATCGAAAATATAGAGCTTACACCCCTGACTGTCGACCAGTATGGTTTGCGGGTCAGACACTCCAGGTTGTTTTTCTTGGATAGAGCAACTAACCTTAAAGCTATTGTGTTGGTCAACGGTAGGCACATTCTTTTGGTCAAACGACAGCTCCACATCTTTCTTCGCACATAGATCACGCACCAACGCATTTAATTCTTTTATTTCAGGTCTCATTGATAGTACTTCATTATCTCTATTCGAACTTCGATTTAGGTTGAAGTACTGAGACTGCTTTACGAACTTTGATTGCCCACGGATACGTCCTGGATGTTCGGGTCTAGATAATGCTTGCGTCAATACATCACTAGTGCCAACTGATTCGAAAGTGCCTTAGCTCTCTTGTGTGTTGTACTCCATCTACAAGATAATTAAAATAATCATTATAAATAAAAGTGTTATAAGTGGGTCTAGTGATGATGAACTTATTGTTAATTAGTAAACTTACTATGAACTCGTTAACTTTTTTACATGCTGGATCCTTCAACTTTCCATCTGAGCCTGTCCGTGAATCTAGTCACAACCCATCTCTTTTTTCCCATTTCCCAGTCTTCTTAAACTGTAATTTAACATCGTTAGTATACATGAGTACATTAAATAAATAATTTGCCTACGATTTATTACAAACAAAATTTATTGACATACCTTTTCCTGGTCAAGCTTTCTATATCCGTCTCGGCCTCCTCTCGATGTGTATTCGTTATTTGTCCTTATTTCGCTTCCACGATCCGAAAGTTGTTGGAATTGTGAGGATGTTCTATACTGAATGAATTTCACCCAATGCTCTTCTTCTATATTGGGGTAGTTGTCAATAACTTTTTGAGATCGTGTCCACACATTATCTTCTGTTACAAAGTCCTTGACAAACGTCTTGTAAAGATCATGTTGAAAATTCATTGCAGCTTCACCACATGATTTTAAATAAGTACTCCGAAAGCAATCATCCACGGTGAAAGAAGTAACAGTTTGTTTCAAAATTATTTCTTTCAATCCATCTAAATCACATGATCGCCAATCTTTTATCCATATTGGAACATGCTCTCGAGCGAGCACACCAATCCAGCTCATCTATTCATCACCGTGCTTCCCTTCTAGTTGTCTGTTCTCGTCAAAGGTGATTTCAATTCGTTCACCTCTTTTCCCTCCTATATAAACACGTTTCATTATAGTTGCCCTTCGCTTGCCATCGGCATTGGGATTAAATGAAATTTTTCTTCGTGCTCGTCCCTTTTTGCAATCTTCCATTCTATTTTCGCTCATGTTTATTCCAACAATCACCTATATTTATTGCAACACAAATTTATATAAAAAAAAATAAAAAAAAATAAAAAAAAAAAAACAAGTATGGCGGACAAATATAATCAAATCAAATTAACATTCACTACCAATAACCTTAACAAAACCAAGAACAATACACGACAAACTTAAAATGGAAAAAAAATTTGACAAACGATTCATGTACTAATTTCACCAATAAAAAAACATAAAATCGTGTTATTATCCAAAACAAAAGTCCATTTTGACATTTCATCGAGCATGTGGTGGCCAAAAAAAACCGTGCACCACATGCACCACATGCTCGAAAATATAGAGCAACAACTCAAAAACCTACCACACTACACTAGAATCAAATTCCATACGATTATCCAAAACAAAATCCCATTTTGGCATTTCATCGAGCACGTGGTGGGTGGAAAAAAACCGTGCACCACATACACCAAAACCATGCACCATATGCTCAAAAATATAGAGCAACAACTCAAAAACCGACCACACTACACTAGAATCAAATTTCATATGATTATCCAAAACAAAAGTTCATTTTAGCATTTCATCGAGCATGTGGTGGGTGGAAAAAAACCGTGCACCGCATGCTCGAAAATATAGAGCAACAACTCAAAAACCGACCACACTACACTAGAATCAAATTTCATATGATTATCCAAAACAAAAATCCATTTTGACATTTCATCAAGCATGTGGTGGGCGGAAAAAACCATGTTAAAAAATGTGTGTAAAGTGCCAAAACCATGCAAAAAACATTCATCTCCAAAGAGCAACAATAAAAAAAATTCAAACAACATTACAAATTACACTCCAAACAAGTTAGTAAAGCATTGTGTGTTCATAGTTTTGTTAGAAAACAAGAAATTTAGCAATATGGAAGTCAGCTAGCTTTTCTTTAAAGAAAAATAGTAACGGCCTTGAAGGGAACACCGGGAGAGAGAGGTGGTGGTGACGGCGATGGGGGAAAAAAATCGGGGTTATGGCAGCGGTTTGGGAAAAAAAGTTAGCGTGGGGGGTGGCGGTGATGGCGTGACCGGATTTTAAGAGAGAGGGGGAGGAGGGGCGGGCGAAGGAGGTGGGTAGGAGAAAACTTTGAGTTGTCTAGAGGGTTGAAGATGAAAATGATTATAAATGAAAAGGAAAGTGTATTTAAGTAATGGATTTACGCGCGAATTTCAAAGCATGAAATTTGAAAATTTTCAGAGGATTACACGATGGTTTAGTCAAAACCGTCGTGTAATCACACGATGATTTTTTCTGAAAACCATCGTCTAAACGTAGTCCATTTTTTTCGTCACAGTTTTTGTTCTCCTGTCATCCCACGGCCTAATACTCGTGTGTTATTTAAAAAGTGACCCAAATGGATATAGTATTGATCCCTATTCAAAATTAAGGTTCAATATAGATCAAGTAACATAACAAAATAAATCTAGTACATCTTGAATTAAAATAAAATAGTAATGATGTACAAATTAAATGACAAAATGTTTTTTCTTTGCTTCCTCAACACGTGTCCATTCAATATCGAGTCGAAGCAAGTAAGAAACATCATCATCGAATTCATCAATCTCCTCAACCGGTGGCAATCCCTTTGTGAATGATGGAATGTCGGAGCAATCTTCCTCATCGTCTTGACCATCATGGATCATTTTTTGCTTCATCGGCATAACTAAGGACAACTCTAAATTGTTGGGATCCGTTGTATAAAATACTTCGATTGCTTGTGATGCCATAATGAATGGATCATTTTTGTATCCCAATCGTCTAAAGTCCACTACCGTGATGCTATCACTGTCAATCCTGACATTATTATTGTCGGCCCACTTGCACTTAAAGAGTGCTACTTGAAATCCATAGTAATCAAGTTCCCAAATATCTTCAATGAAACCGAAGTAGTTCATGGTTTCATAGACTGGATTATTGTCCTTTGCAGATGAAATATGCATGGCCTTAACACGGATACCAACACCACTATTTTGAACGGGATGCTTCTCATCTCTTTCGCGAGTGTAGAATGTATAACCATTGACGAAGTATGATGTATACAGTGTAACTATCATCGGTCCTCTAGCGAGGTTCATTAAGTCTTGTGAAAAGCCGTTCTTCTGAAAGACATGTCTTCGTATCCACAAAAGAAAGATTCGATTGTGTTAATTTTGCAACCACTTTTCATTTCTTCCTCTTCTTGGATTTCCATCTCTTAATTCTTGTAGGTGAACCTCAATAAAGGCTCCACTTCAACCTTATTATGTAAAGTATAGAGACAAGTTTGCTCCCATTTATCTCGATTTACCAACGATAGAATGCCAACGGATAGTCCTTTCGAGTCAACGTTTGGAGTCTTTGGCATTGGACAAATACTCGGAGCAAAATTTGACCGATTCCTCCGCTATGTAGCTTTTTACTATACATTATTCCGACCTATTTCGGTTCTTGACATAACTCTTCAAACCTTCATGTACCTTTCAAAATGATACATACATCTCAAGTACATCGGTCCACATAACTTAACTTCCTGTACTAAGTGCACCATTAGATGGATCATTATGCCAAAAAAGGATGGTGGAAAATACTTCTCAAGCAAGCACAATGTCTGAACCAACTCTGATTGTAGCGAATCTAGTATAATGAATCAATTACCTTGGAGCATATCGAATTGAAAAACGAACATAACTTGGTAATTGCTAATCTCACATCCTTCGTTAAAACTCCTCGCAAGGCAAGCGGTAATAATTGTTGCATCAAGATATGACAATCATGTGTTTTCATTCCAATCAGCCTCAAATCCTTCATAGACACCAACCTTTTGAAGTTGGAAGAATACCCGTTGGGCACTTTTACAGAAGTGAGTCACTCATAAAACTTTCTTTTTTCTTGTCTTGATAATGTGTACTTTTTCGGAGGTAAGTAAGTGGCATTCCCTCTTTTCGTAGGGAGCAAGTTAAGTCTTAATCTTCAAATCCTTAAGATCCAACCGTGCCTTTTCACCATCTTTGCTCTTATTAGGAATGTCAATCAACGTGCCCATTATTGATTCACAAATATTTTTCTCAATATGCATCACATCCAAGTAATGACGAACGAAAAGTGACCTTCAATATGGAAGTTCATAGAAGATTGACATCTTTTTCCAAGGTCCATCAACCACTAGATCCTTCTTACTCCGTTTTCTTTTCCCGAGCACTACTTTTAAATCCTTAACCATCTCAAAATTTCTTCACCCGTCAAACCCGGGGAGGGATTCTTTCTTCAGTATTACCATCGAAAGCCTTTTTTTTTTTTTTTTTTGCGGTATCTATGATTTTTTGGTAAGAATCTCTTATGACCAAGGTAAACGGGTTTCTTACCATTATTCAATCGGATGGAATATATTTCTTTCATACAAATGGGACAACCAATAGAACTCTTTACTAAATAACCAGATAGGTTTCCATAAACAGGAAAGTCATTAATTGTCCACATTAACATTGCACGGAGTGTGAATGTCTCTTGACGGTAAGCATCTCTAACTTTGATCCCCTTTTCCCATAAGCTCTTTATATCATCGATTAGCGGTGCCAAGTACACATCAATGTCATTCCCTAGTTGTTGAGGACCAGAGATCAATAAAGTCAACATCAAGAACTTCAACTTCATGCTCAACTTCGAAGGAAGATTGTAGTTGACAAGTATGACTGGCCAAGTACTATGCCTACTACTCATATTACCATGTGGGTTCATTCCTGATGAGGACGTTAGTAGCAAAGGCACGAGCACATGGGATGAAGCTTATTCAGATCCAGTTCAAGTTCCCATTGGTCCGGTTACGAGGGCTCGCGCAAAGAAATTCAAAGATGCACTTAATGGGCTGATTCGAGAAACTTGGTCTCAAGCTATTGCGTGGAGGCCCATCGAGGGAATTACAAGCGATGACCAGCCCAACAAATGCGTGATTCAAGTGCTAGAAGAGACCGAGTAATTACGCTTGCAAGATCGTTAGCTGTTGTTTTTCCGTTTTGAGAACTTTCCAGTTTTGAGGCAATAATTGGTGACAAGAATCAGTATCGATTGCTCTATTATTCAGTTTCTTTTTTATTTTGGAATATTGTAAGGCTTTAAAGCCATTTAGGGAACTTACCTTATTTGCTTTATCTTTATTTACTTCAGAATAGTTATTTCCCTTTTTAGCTTAGTGAATTGCCGAAAATTCCTTGGGCAATTAAGGACTAGAAATTCCACAAAGGGAAACAACTATATGTACTATATGGATTCATTGTGAAGGCAGATCAATTTTACAAATTTTGAGATTAATTCTCTCTGGTTCTTAAACGAACTTTTTGAACTTATCGGAGAAATCCGTGGCGTTCATACGACTTATCAATCAGTCCTTCCATAACTGATTGTGGCGTCCTCGCATACCAAGGTCCGTGCTTCTTGTTAGGCATTGGGTCGCGGTTCCATTCAAATCCGTTTAGAATTCGATCTTGGAGACTAAATTGATTACGGGTTTCGTCACAAGTTGGTGTGGTTCGTATCAATTCCATCCGCTGACAAAGCAAGACGTAGATTCCGTGGTTCCCCACTAAATTCAGGATGATCCGCATCAAAGGTCTTCCATTGTGGTGCATCGGCTGGATGTCTAAGCATGCCACCTTCAACATTTTTATCATGGTGCCAAGTCAAATTCTTGGCATGATCGACATTACGGAATAAACGCAGTAGATGCGACGTTAGAGAAATGTACCATAACACCTTTACCGGCACTCCTTTACTACCATTCATTGGCTTCTTGTCCTTCTTCCATCTTGACTTCTTACAAACCGGGCATTCATCCAAAACCACATACCCATTTTGGTAAAGGGCGCAATCATTTGGACATGCATGAATTTTTTCATATTCCATTCCCAAAGTGCTCAACGTCTTCTTAGCTTTGTACATACTAGCGGGTATTTTATTATTAACCGGTAGAACCTCTCTTAGAAATTCTAAAAGAGTCGTGAAACTAAAATTTGTCCACCCTCCTAATACCTTCATGTTCCATAATTTGACCAATGCGAACAATTTCGTATATTTAGTGCACCCGTCATACAAGGGCATCTCGACATCATTCATCATTGCATCAAATAACTCCGGACGATGCACAAACTGTTCTTCCAAATCATTAACCATATCAAACAAATTATCTCATACATCTTCCTTAACAATATGTTCTTTTCTTTTGTTCTTTGATGTTGGATTCAAACAAATTTCACCATGTAAATACCATGTTTGGTACGAACAAATAATCCCACGGGCAAGCAAATGTTTTCTAACTTCATCAACTGAATGAGATCTATGATTTTCACAATCCACATAAGGACATCGAATCTTATCATTTTTCATGTGAGTTTTGGCAAATGATAAAAATTCTTCAACACAATCTCGATATTTTCTAGTCAATCTATTAGCCCACATCCATTTTCGATCCATTTGCAAGAACCCGGCCTAAATCCAAATTAAAGATCATACAATTCATTCAATAATCAAGTTTTTCCAATTAAAATAACATATATTAAGCTTTCGAAATAATTTAACAAATCATACTTTAAAAAAAACAAAAAAAAAAAAAAAAACGAGAATTTACCGTTTTAGATATCTAAAATATCTACATTAATTCATCAATACAAATTAAATAACTCAAAAGAGTAAGTAATAATCAATACTTACAAATAATTACTATAAGAGAGTGTTGGTTTGGTGGACGGTGGCAGCGGAGGATCTGGTTTCGTAGGTCTCTGTAATATTTTTCGCGGCTGTGGAACAGTTTTGTAAGATAAAAAGAGGGCTGCTGGTAGGAATTATAAAAATCGCGGATTACACGATTGTTCTTTTTACCGTCGTATAATCTGGGATTACACGACAGTTATGGCAAACCGTCGTGTAATCCTGTTTAAGATGACGGTTTCACAAAAACCGTCGTGTATTTTTCATTGTCTAAACCTACTTTTGTAGTAGTGTGTGCATGTGATTTCTTGAGAATGAGAGTCATGAAAGACAAAGTTGTCGACTCTAATTTTGAAGAAAGTTTTTCAATTGCCGCCAAGAACTTATTTTGGACAAGTAAATAGGTCAGACAATTGAGAAAATGAATGGAAATAAATTTAAATACTAATTGATTAAAATCATACGGTTAAGGACTGTCATCAAGGTGAAAATTACATCTGGACTTATCCTGATTTTACTTGGAATTTTGTTTTCTTCTTCACGTTTTTTCCTTTCCTTTTTTTACCGCCTCTGCTAATCTTCTTTCCCTTTTTTTCTTTCTTAAATGATTACTTTACTGCTATAGCTGTGTATATGACATGCGTACGTTTATACAGTAATTTTGCATATAAAGTATAAAGTACATGTATCACGTAATATATTATACGCATATGCATATATATAGCATATCTATACTAATAAACCATCAAACAAACTAATTAAATTATCATATAAAATTACATGTAAAAAATAACTTAAACTAATATTATAAATAACTGAATACAATACATTAGTTCCCTAAGATAGAAACATCAGGAAAGTAATAATTTTGATCATTTACATTTTTAGTATTTGAGAAAAAATTATGTTTTTTTTGTTTTGTTTTGTTTGTTTTTTTTTTTTTTTTTTTTTTTTTGAATTTAAAGGTGAGGGATTTGAACTCTATAACTTGTGGAAAGTAAGTGTAGATAAAATCCAAATATACATGTTCTTAATTTTCACTGGATAAATTTTATATAACTAAATGCACTTTCATACGTACGGAATATTGAATTCATGTCAGTGATGACAGTCTCATGGAGTCACCAAAACAACGTCTACTTTTGGGAGAAATTCTTTGGTGTTGAAAACATTTCTCTTTAACGCTCTTTGAAGAAAAAGAATTTTTATCTAGGTTTACGCTTTCGCCCTGTTGAGGGTTATGTTCAAAGTTTGCATACCCTGCGATTTGGGGACTTTTTCTTTCCCTTATTTTCTTTGGCGGGGGAGGATTATAAGACCAAAGGTTGGATTTACGTTTTAAATTGCTCTTAGATAAATAAAGCCATTTGTTATGAATTTTTTAATATCAAAAGAAGTTGAAGGAAGTGGGGTAAACAAGAAAGGAGGAGGAAGAGAAGTAGGATTAAGTATTGCTTAACCACAACTAGTCTAAGAAAAAGCATCAATCCTAAAGTACTGAGAACAATTGTTGTGGTGTTTCTCTCTATGTTACTTTGAAAATTGAACATTGGGCAATGGTGTGTGTGTGCGTGCGCGAGAGTGTGTGTGTATAAATATATGTATAGAGAGAGAGAGAGAGAGAGAGAGAGAGAACGTTTAAAAAACTTGAGTGGTTTGTACTTTGCAATAGCTTAAAATAAAAATTACAGGCAAAATATTTGCCCTTTTGTAGAATTGCCCTTTCCCCCAAATTTTGCTCATGAGGCATGTTCATAAACTTTCAAAAGTTCTTATGTTGGCTTTTGAATAATGCAAAAATCTCTCCAACTTGCAGCTCTATGTCGGTACCAAGATGAGATTTTTGGTGAAAGAGTGTAATGTTGTGAAATGCTTATCATTTGATTACGTAGAATTAATTAATTGATAAAATTAAGGATTTTGATTGCTGACAATATTGTTATGTTTATGACAAATCATGTAAATCCTTACAATTTAAAATTACAAGTGAACTGGCGACAATCCAAGGGATGCGTGTTGGGAATTGTGTGTCATAAAATTAAGATACATTAAACTTTCAGCACAGATTTTATATTATTTTAAAAAGACAGGAAAAAAAAAAAAACAAGAAGAAGAGGAAGAAGAAGTAAAAGAGACAATGTTATGTCTCTTAAATTGAAATCGCTACTGATTATGGTAAATGTCTACTTCCTATTATTAAGATCTAAAACTTAGATATTCACTACGATTTCTGTTCAATATAAATATAAACAAATTTTGAATAAAGCCATATTGTTGGGCTAGGGTTCACTCCACATGTTGCTGAATTACATTTCATCTATCTGAAAGTCCATGCGACCGAAAGATTATTTTTCTTAGAAAAAATGTATATTGTTAATTGTCCCACTGTTTGTGTTATAATACATGCGAATATATATATATATATATATATATTTTTTTTTTTTTTTGTTGAAGTAACATATGCAAAGCCAATTTGGTTCAAACGAAAAGTTACGTGACATAAAGAAAATGTTAAAGGTACATCACATATTTATGTTTGCAAATTAGAATGGTGCTTTTGTTTTATTTTTATTGTTTAGTTATTTTTTATTTTTTATTTATCTTTGATCTTTGATCTACGATTGATATTTATTAATTAAAATTGAAAAACACTATATTAGATTTTTAATATGAGAGTTCGTATTCGAATCCCTTTCCTTATGTCCGCTGAGCTAGTCCCCACACATAAATTTGAATGACGCTTTATTTCTTTACTGGTTTATTTTTGGATACATGCAATTATTAGGAAAGTTAGTATTATATCAGGGACAAGCATATGAGTAAGTAATTTTTAGGAAAGTTAGTAATAAAAAATGCTTAAATAGTTAGTATCAATAATCTTGTCAACTGGAATCCCTTCCCACGAAGAGCATAGGGCTAAGTAATTAAGTAAAGAAAATTAATCAGTAGGGGAATTAAAAAAAATTATTATATGTTAATTGGTGTCAAGTAGTGCACCTCATTAAGTTAAAAAAAAAAAGGTTCACCTCATTTCAAGCGGTGATTTGATTATAAAATTTTCGCATTATAACCTCTAGCAAGTGGCCTCTCATCCAAATGAAAGGTTATCATAACCCGATCATATAAATTTTACTAATTTTACTTAGATTATTGCTTATAATCACCAGTAGAATTCTATTTTTTTGGTAGAAATGGTGACCAACAGGCATGTTGAGTATGACTTTCTATGTTTCGAAGTTGTAAAGGGTCAAATTCTACAATCACAGAAAAATAAGGGTTAATGACCGAAACGGGATGGCAGGCGAGTCGTCAGCCGGTAACACTAGTACAGAATTCAGATTCCACGACAGAGCTTCCACGATCGTTTTTAAAAAACGGTCGTGGAAAGTTAGGCAAAAACACAGGGCGGAACATGATTTTCAAAAACCGTCGTGGAAGCCTCGGCTTCCACGACGGTGTCCAAAAACCGTCGTGGAAGGCCGGGACTTCCACGACGGTTTTTAAAAACCATCGTGGAAGCCTCGGCTTCCACGACGGTCTCCAAAGACCGTCGTGGAAGCACGGTGCTTCCACGACGGTCTCCAAAGACCGTTGTGGAAGCACGAAGCTTCCACGACTGTTTCTAAAAAACCATCGTGGTAGAGTCTTTTTTCACAAAATTGTTTTATTTTTATTTTTGGACCCTATGACGACGGTTTTTGAGAAAAACCGTCGTGGTATGTACGTGGTAGGATCTTTTTTCACAAATTTTTTTATTTTTATTTTTGGACCCTACCACGACGGTTTTTCCCAAAAACCCAAAAAAATACATTCTTTGGGGAAAACCGTCGTGGTAGGTATTAAGGCGGGAATTTTGACAATTTTGAATTAAATTCAATTTTTTGGAGCATGTATTAAAACCCAAAAAAATACCTTTTTTCCCACCCCATTACATTTCGAGCCTTTTTCACTTTTTCACTCTCTAATGTACACTCTAACTCCATACCCAAAGCCGCTCAATTTCCTCCCTCCATTTCTCTCTCTCCGCTCCCTCCCTACTTAAAATCTCCAAAAACTCTCTCTATCTCACTGCACCTCCTCTCTCTATCTCACCTCTCAAATTTTTCTCTTGGCTCCATTCTCCGACGGCCTCCTCCACCACTCACGCGGCCTCCTCCATTCTCCGACGAGTCCACCAAGGAACTCACGCAGCTTTCCCTCTCTCTCTCTCGCCACACTCCGCCCGTACCCAGGCTCGACAAGCCAGTAAGTTGTAATGTATATTGCTTGGGTAATGCACGGATTTGGGAATTTTTTGTCCAAAATGTTGATTTTGTTGATTGTGGTTGTTGATTGTGAATTTTCCATCCAAAATCCAAAATGTTCCGTCCAAAATGTTGATTTTGGAGGTTGTTGAGTTGGGAATATTCCATTCGAAATGGCCAAAATTCGTCCCCTACATTTTCGGTGATTGATCATTGTGGTTGTGTTTTAGATTGAATTAAATTGGTTGGGTAAGGCACGGATTTGGGAATTTTTCGGGAAAAAGTGTTGATTTTATGATTTAAATGTTTTTGGAGAAATGAAACGAACTCGTAAATTTTTTTTTTTCGTTGTTACCCTACCACGACGGTTTTTTGCATAGAACCGTCATGGTATGTTCTTAAATGTCTACATTTAGGCCCTATTTTTACCCTTTCCACGACGGTTAAAAAACCATCGTAGAATCTGAAAAGATTCCACGACCCTGGATTCCACAACGGTTAGAAAACCGTTGTGTAAATGTTACCACGAAGGTTAAAAACCGTCGTGGTATCCACATTCTGTAGTAGCGTCATCGGCGTGTTATTAGTAAGTCGCAATAGATAAAGTAAATGGCAAAAAAAGTAAATAGAGACAAAGACACTTGATTTTATAGAGGTTCGTTCGTAATCTCTAGACTACGTTGTAGTGCTTCCGTGAGCTTCTACTATGTGTAAATGAGTGTTACAATGATTATCTTCAGTAAAAAGATGAGGAATGATGTGATACATGGATAATAGGAGAGCATTGTGTCTATTTTGTTGAACACGCTGAATAAGGCGTCAAATTGTACTTCAGAGAGGCGTCTGGATCTATCCCTAAGGCTTATGGAGTAAGCCTCTATTGGCTAACTTCAATTGTCTGATTCTCATGGAATATTCCTTGAATGCTGATGGGAAATTACATTTTTCTATGTTTATTTACTTTCCAATTCGGGAATGATTGAAAGATATTAGGAAACTGTCTTTTTTGATAAGACTTTTTATTGCTGACTGATTCCCATGCCTAATACTGCTGATCCAATTTCCTTATTGTTGCTCATTAAGTTAACTTTCCTTATTTAGCCTTCGATAATTCATTAGTCGTCTGTCAGTCATTTTGCTACCGTCCGAGACTCATTCCTGAGTCCTGTGGCCTGTCCGTTTACTAGTCGTCTCGTGCTCTCTAATGACATATTCGGGGACATGTATATGACGAGAGATAAGATACGAAATCTGATTTCAACAGAAGTTTAATTTCTTGTCAATTCAATTTAACCAATTCTAATGACCTAAAAAAGTAAATATAAATAAAATTCTTTGACGTTAGGTTAGCTAGGAAAATACAAATAGTAGCTCTCATTAAAAGGAGTTGTTTGAATATTCTAAAATTATGTAAAAATCAATTAGATATGTAAAGTTAATTATTGCTCGACGTATCTATCTATGTTTTACCCCTTCTATTTAACTTTGTATATTATGTGTATCTATGTAATTATTATCTAACGAACCTAATAATGTCACACATACATATCATTTTATTGAATTTGGAGGGAAAAAAAAAAAAAGAAAAAGAAAAAGAAGATAATCTTACAACACTCCAATCATATCAAGAGTGAAATGGGGAAGGAAAAAGAATACTTAAACAATGCTTAACTTTTGTTCTTAATAATTTAGAGTGAAATGTGTTTTGCAGGCGTTTCCAATTTCCATTGGTGTCGGTTTTTCCTCTAATGTGATTATTTTTGTAAAAAGGGAAAAAAAAAAATTAACATATCAGTTGATGGACTTATGATTTCTAATAAAATTCATGGCCGTCATTGATATTATGGCCAGAAATCACAACTGCCGGAAAAAAAAAAATGGTTAAAAGTTAAAAGTTAATTCACCAAAAAAAAAAGTTACTAGAAATAATTATACCCAAAAAAAAAAGGTAACCAAACTACTAAAATACTAATAATTCAAACTATACTAAAAGCGCCGAAAACCACAATTTTCCACTTGTGCAGCTACATGGCGTTTTTTAGCCACAAATTCATGGCACACATGATCAGTGGGCTAATTATAAGAATAAATCGAGGAAAAAAACAAAAAAGAAAAGAGTAAAATACTATTTTATGGACTAATTAAAATAGCTAATCGATAAATAAACTAAAGCATTTTGAGAAAGTTCGAAATGATCCTAATGATACAAATCTTCTGTTACAATATATATACTCACATACATACATATAAATAAAATGATTCATACTTTTCGCAAAAACAAGAAAGTATAAGCACAAATGTGTAACAAATTTTTTAAAAGTTCCCAAGACACCACAGTTTTGAAAGTATCTCTATAGACACCAATTTAGTTCTCAGAGTATCCCTATAGACACCAATTTGATTCCACATTGCTTAACAAAGACCATTTGTTTGATAGGAGGGATGGAGAAGAGAAATGATAAAGAGAGTTTGAAAGATGCAGAATATGAAGGATGAAGATGATTTAAAAATCTCTCATGTTATTTGGTAAGAGGGAGAGAAAGTTGAAAATTTGGATGGTAGTTATTTTTATAATTATTATATTGTCTATTTATAAATTTTTTAAAGGTTTTTTTAGGGTAACATTGTCTTTTCCACTTAAAATAGAGAGGAGAGTTTGTATTTATTTATCAATGGAATGATGCAAGATGTGTTAGAACTATAGCAGAGTATAAACAACGAACAAGAAGTTAAAATATAATATAAATAAAATTGTTACACCGAAAGTTAACCTTAACTCGAAGGAATCAACACACAAAGAAGATCGTCGAGACACGTGAGACACGCTTTCCTTAAAACAGATTCGTCCCCTCCGGTAAGTGCACGAGGCTTCAACAGACGTCTATCTCCCAGGATACAATGACGAACAATGGTAGTCTAACACGATCGAAAACCGCTCCCGGCGAACTTGAAACCAAAGCCTTTCCTTTATCACCAAAACTCAAAAACCGACCACTACAAGAGAAAATGCTAGAACAAGAAAACAAGAGAAAGAGAACTTGTGCTGTGTGTTTTTTGTGTGTGATTTCAAGCTTGTAGAGGCCTCCTTTTATAGGCTCCAAATGGAGGTGTTACAAAATTAGAATTCATTGGGTTTTAATTCAGATTAATGCAATGCATTAGTGCTGCCCATTAAACTCCATTCTTAACCCTTGGAATATGAACAATCATCCTTGGAATATGAACAGATGACTATTGATATTCTGGAAAAAAAAAATCCAGAATTTATGTTGGAAAAGAAAAAAAAAAATTGCAAAACAAAGCACGCGCGACGAACTGACATTCGCGTCGATCACGTCGTGCAAGTGCACACATTGGGCCCCTAACCCACCGGGGCTGTGATTTGCACCACCCTTGCACGTGAGAGAGCATCTTGGGTACACAATCTTACCCAAGTCCAAAAGTTCAATTTCTTATAAAGTCCATCAAGTTTTTATGCCTAAGCAATGTGGGACTCCACATATATGAGCAACTTTCCAACAAAATTCTATTCCATTGGACACACTTTGAGTATCAATTTCTCATTCACCTGAATACCATTTTGAGCATATGAATCTATGATTTCGATCTCCTCACGACGGAGAACGCAAATCCACCAAGACCCGTTATTTTTACAAGGTGGGTCCCACTCAAATTTGGACCTCAAAATGGCTTTTCAAAATGGTTTCAAAACCATTTTTCCAACAAGATGGTGGGTCCGAAGGGAGAGGGCATCCCTCCATCTCTCCTCTCCTTTCTCTCTTCTCTCCAACAAAACAAGGGAATCGGTATCTCCTTCCACCTCTCTCCTTTCTGAGTCCAGATCTGTTGTCATTTTTTCTATCTTAATAGTTTATTCCCTCAATAGTATTTTGACAACTTATCAATTTATTTTTTTCTCTTTTTTTATAAGATAATTAAAGTATATTAGTTGCTAGTTATTCTATCTCATCCTTTATTTTAAAAAGATGGAAGATAATTATAACATATTTAAAAAGATAATAAACAATATAAATCTAAAATTTTGGAAATTTTCAAACCTAAATTTCCATCGAAATTTCTCATATTTTTTAGATATTTATAAAAATTGCATTATATTTATTAGCATCGATATTTTTATAGATATTTTGATATTTTGACAGAAACGATATTATATTTAAAAAATACGGTGGATATTTACAACCTTGGATGTGACATGGTCAACACGTAATACGCCCACTGCTCACCAGTAATATTGAAGTATCTTATCTTCTTCTAGTGGGACATGTGTCACTGACATTGGATTTCCTGCGGTTAGTGCGCACACATTGGATTGTTATGTGATAACATAAAAACTACTAATAAATTTCCATCTTTTTGTGTTTCTGTGTGTGTGTATAATATTATTCTTTGTGGACAACACTATAGTGATCCCACCATTTATTTATATATATATATATATATATAATAGTATACTTTGTGAACAACACTACAGTGATCCCACCATTTACATATATATATATATAAAGATATACTTTCAATAATTACTCTAATATTTATCCATTGATAATTGATGTTATTTGAGTTCTTTAATATAAATCAGATGACTGCAATGAATTAGGTGACTAAAAACATTTATGGCATTTAATAAGCATTGAACATATAAAGTTCATTAAATATGTTGTAGACAGATAACTTATTCTTGACATGTTATATAAGTTTTTTTAAATATTTTTTTATTTAAACTTACGTTTGATTTGTTGGTTGGATATGGAATTTTTAGGTTGGAGTTGATCGACTTTTAAAAACTAGTAATAATTTTTGTTGACTTTTCAGAAAAAATATAAAATTAGAGATGAAAAATTACAATTTAATTGGAGTTGAGTTGAAATACCAAACGAAGTATAAAACTAAGATTTGTTCCTTAATTTTTAAATCTCTTTCTTAATTATTTTCATTCCTTTTTTATTTTCACTTTATTGTTTTTTTTTTTTTTTTTTTTTTTTTGTTGCTTCATATGCTGCAGTTTCTTTTCTGAAAAAACTACGTTTAAGAAAAAATCCTTTGTGGAGGAAAATATTAGAGGCAATTAGACAACAACAAAAACAACAAAAGGACAAT
>BKCH01002145.1:0-45711 GCA_008635985.1 Ficus erecta
CATATCAATTTTACAAATTTTGAGATTAATTCTCTCTGGTTCTTAAACGAACTTTTTGAACTTATCGGAGAAATCCGTGGTGTTCATATGACTTATCAATCAGTCCTTCCATAACTGATTGTGGCGTCATCACATACCAAGGTTCGTGCTTCTTGTTAGGCATCGGATCGCGGTTCCATTCAAATCCATTTAGAATTCGATCTTGGAGACTAAATTGATTACGGGTTTCGTCACAAGTTGGCGTGGTTCGTATCATTTGGTATCAGAGCCTAGGGTTCTAATCAGGTTTTGCTTATCCTATCCTTTATTTTACGTTTATGTTCTATTAATCTTGATTCTTGATTTCCAGTATTGAGTCAGAAAAAAAAAAAAGAAAAAAAAAACGTCAGGAAAAAAAAAAAGTTGTTGTCCGAAAAAAAAAATCTTCCAGAACTTAGGTTTTCTTGTTACTGCTGGGGACGAAATTCCATTGGGAATACCATTCCTTTATTTGTTCTCATTCAAACCTGTGCTGTAGATTCTAATAAAAAAAAATCTGGATTATCGAAAAAAAAAATCCAGATTATAAAAAGAAAAAAAGCAGAAAAAGAAAAAAGATAAGGATCCGGAAAAAAAAAATTCGGCTATTTCTTGTTATTCAGGGTTTAGGGAAGTCCAAATTATGTTTTTTTTTTTTGGGTGTTAATTTTGAGCATATTTTTTGTCCGCGCCTGTTATCATTTTGTATCTAATCTGAGCTTCTTGGTAAATCTGTTTGTGAATCATCACGGAAGTTTCGATATTGATTTGATTAGTTTTATAAGAACTGAGTGAGAATTAACGAGGGGAAAAAGGCAAGAGAGGCGAGAGCATTAGAGTGAACAAAAGCCAAAAAATATTGAGTGCAAACATGAGTGAATTTGAGCGAATCTGTTCACGAGAGAAACACGTAAGGGAGTGTGGTAAGGTCCTTTGTATTATCTCTAACTTTGTTTTTGTAGCAAAAATAAAATAAAATGTCAAACAATAGCAAGAACACTACTGAAGGTACCATTGGAGCGGTAGATCCAAAACTCCTCATGGAAGCGATGATGGGAGAGATGAGGCGTTTGTTGAGGGGAGAGTTGGAGCAGCTTCATGAGAGGGTAGACCGGATAAAAAACGCACATGTGGAACAACCACAACATGTTCCTCATGCGCGTAGGCGAGAGAGGGTTCCTGTTAGAGGAGTGGGCCATGACTACTACGGAGTTGATGGAGATGAGTTTGACAAAGGAGAAGACTCAGCGGGTAGTCACAGGAGATTTGGACGGGATAGAGGAGTGAGGAATCGGGGAAATGATGGTATGAGTGGCATCAAAATGAAGATACCATCTTTCCAAGGCAAATCTGATCCCGAAGCATACTTAGAATGGGATAAGAGAATGGAGTTCCTCTTTGACTGCCGCACTTACTCCGAAATGAAGAAGGTAAAATTAGCCATAATTGAATTTTCTGATTACGCTATAACTTGGTGGGATCAGCTTGTCATAAATAGGAGAAGAAATAGAGATCGACCTATCGAGTCATGAGAAGAAATGAAGGCTGTGATGAGGAAGCGATTTGTGCCAGCGTACTACTACCGGGAATTGTACAACAAGCTGCAAAATCTTAAGCAAGGCAGCCGGAGTGTGGAGGAGTATCATAAGGAGATGGAGGTCATGATGGTTCGCACAAATATAGAAGAGGATCATGAGGCTACAATGGCAAGGTTTTTGACGGGCTTGAACCAAGAAATTCACAATGCCATTGAGTTACAACATTATGTGGAGTTAGAGGACATGGTACACATAGCCGTCAAAATTGAGAATCAACTCAAGAGGAGGGGCAGTAACATGCATCCAAACCAAAACCCGAGTACCTCAGCTTGGAAGGCGCACCCATGGAAGAAGGATGAGAAGCAACTCAACCCAAGGCCAAAAGCCGAACAAACACAAGATGAGGCCAACCATAAGAACCAAGGTAAATCCGATTCTTCCACTTCTCGGAATCGTGATATCAAGTGTTTTAAATGTCAAGGCAGGGGTCATATATCAAGCCAATGTCCGAACAAACGAGCAATGGTGATGCGGGACAACGGCGAGATTGAAACCGACGAGGATTCGGACAATGATTCTATGCCTTCATTAGAAGATGCTGACGATGAGGAGTACACTATCCAAGGTGACTTGTTGGTTGCAAGGAGAGCTCTAAGTGTGCAAGCCAGAGAAGACGAAGAGGAGCAACGGGAAAACATCTTCCATACTAGGTGCCATGTCAAAAACAAGGTATGTAGTGTGATTATTGATGGTGGGAGTTATACTAACGTTGCTAGCATAACCATGGTAGAAAAGTTAGGGCTGCCAACAATCAAGCATCCATGACCTTATAAATTGCAGTGGTTGAATGATAGTGGGGAGATAAGGGTGAATAAACAAGTGTTAGTTTCTTTCCGCATTGGAAGATATGAAGATGAAGTTTTTTGCGATGTGGTTCCGATGCAAGCTGGGCACTTGTTATTAGGCAGGCCATGGCAATTTGATCGACGAGTTAAACACGATGGCTTCACAAACAAATACTCGTTCGTTCACAACCAAAGAACGGTCACTCTTGTGCCGTTAACTATGAAGACCAAGTGAGCTTACAGCGAGAAAGTGAGAAAAAGAAAATGACTGAGGAAAAATCAAGAGTGGGAGTGCAGAGAGAGAGTTCGGCCAGTGAGAGAAAAAAAGAAGAGGTGGCCGAGAAAAAGGGAGAGAAAATCGAGAGGATTGAAAAGAATACACAACAAGCCCATGAGAGAAAAGCAGAGAGAAAAACAAACTTTTATGCGAGAGGCGGCGAGATCAGAAGGGCGATGTTCTTAAATCAACCAATGATTGTATTTTTGTACAAAGAGGCACTTTAAAACACTAATGATCTTGACCTTGCATTGCCTAGTTCTGTTGTTTCTCTATTGCAGGAATTCGAGGATGTATTTCCGGACGAGGTGCCTGATGGTTTACCACCAATTCGGGGAATAGAACATCAGATAGATTTCGTACCAGGCGCTTCAATTCCAAACTGACCGGCTTATAGAAGCAATCCCGAGGAGACAAAGGAGCTTCAAAGGCAGGTTAGTGAGTTGATGAAAAAGGGGCATGTGAGATAAAGTATGAGCCCGTACGCCGTTCCGGTTTTACTTGTGCCCAAGAAGGATGGTACATGGAGGATGTGCGTAGATTGTAGAGCAATTAACAATATCACGGTAAAGTATCGCCTCGACTAGATGATATGTTGGATGAATTACATGGAGCTACAGTGTTTTCGAAAATTGATTTGAAAAGTGGGTATTATTAAATTCGCATGAAAGCGGGAAACGAGTGGAAGACAGCCTTTAAAACAAAACAAGGTTTATATGAGTGGTTGGTAATGCCTTTCGGCTTAACCAATGCACCTAGCACATTTATGCGTTTAATGAACCATGTTTTGCGAGCATTTATTGGCAGGTTTGTTGTTGTGTATTTTGATGATATATTAATTTATAGCAAAGATTTGAACCAACATGTAGTGCATTTAAAATCAGTTTTGGATGTGCTTAGAATGGAAAAATTATACGCTAACCTCAAGAAGTGTACCTTTTGCACAGATAAGCTTGTATTTCTTGGTTTTATTGTTAGTGCTGAAGGTATACAGGTCGATGAAGAGAAGGTGCGAGCCATTCGGGAGTTGCCGAGTCCAACTAGTGTGAGTAACGTATGGAGTTTTCATGGACTTGCTAGTTTTTACCGGTGGTTTGTGAAAGATTTCAGTACTTTAGCCGCACCACTGACTGAAGTGATCAAGAAGGACGTTGGGTTTAGATGGGGAGAGGAGCAAGAAAGGGCATTTCAGTTAATGAAGGATAAGTTGACCAATGCCCCATTGTTATCTTTACCTAATTTTTCCAAAACTTTCGAAATTGAATGTGATGCTTCATGAGTTGGAATTGGTGCCGTTTTGATGCAGGATAGGCGACCAATAGCATATTTCAGTGAGAAGCTGAACGGAGCAGCTCTTAATTACCCAACCTATGATAAAGAGTTGTATGCGTTGGTTCGGGCGTTAGAGACGTGGCAGCACTACCTGTGGCCTAAGGAGTTCGTGATTCACACTGACCACGAGTCCTTGAAACACTTGAAGAGCCAACATAAACTGAACAAGAGGCATGCTCGATGGGTGGAATTCATAGAGACGTTTT
Source organism: Ficus erecta (assembly GCA_008635985.1). Taxonomy (NCBI): domain Eukaryota; kingdom Viridiplantae; phylum Streptophyta; class Magnoliopsida; order Rosales; family Moraceae; genus Ficus; species Ficus erecta. The sequence continues at coordinate 4,217 of BKCH01002145.1, forward strand.
CGTATGTCATTCGCTATAAGCAAGGTAAGGAAAATGTCGTTGCGGATGCGCTTTCTCGCAGGTATGCGTTAATCTCAACTCTTGATGCTAAACTGCTGGGTTTTGAACATATTAAGGAATTATATGCTAATGATCGTGACTTTAGTGTTGAGTATCAAGCTTGTGAGAAAATCGCTGGTGGCAAATACTTTAGGCATGAGGGATACTTGTTTCGGGAGAATAAATTGTGTATGCCTAATTGTTCCATAAGAGATTTGTTAGTGAGAGAATCCCATGGGGGAGGTTTAATGGGACATTTTGGAGTTGCCAAGACCCTAGCTACTTTACAAGAACATTTCTATTCGCCGCATATGAGACGAGATGTCGAGAGGCTTTGTGATAGATGTGTAACTTGTAGGCAGGCTAAATCAAGAGTGCAGCCCTACAGATTATACACCCCTTTACCAATACCTAGTGAACCTTGGACTGATATCTCAATGGACTTTGTGTTAGGTTTGCCTAGGTCTAAGCGGGGAAGGGATTCGGTGTTTGTGGTCGTGGATAGATTTTTCAATATGGCACATTTTATCCCATGCCACAAGACAGATGATGCTTCCAATGTTGCTGACTTGTTCTTTAGGGAAATTGTGAGAATTCATGGTATGCCTAGGACAATTGTTTCTGATAGGGACGCCAAGTTCTTAAGCTACTTTTGGAAGACTTTGTGGGCTAAGTTAGGGACTAAGTTGTTGTTTTCGACTACTTGTCACCCTCAAACCGATGGTCAAACAGAAGTTGTGAATAGGACATTGTCTACCTTGTTGCAGGCTATCATTAAAAAGAACATCAAAACTTGGGAGGAATGTTTACCACATGTCGAGTTTGCTTATAATCGCTCTATACATTCTGCTACTCAATTTTCACCGTTTGAAATTGTTTATGGTTTTAATCCTTTAACCCCTTTGGATTTAATGCCATTACCTTTGTCTGCGCGTGTGAATTTAGATGGAAAAAAGAAAGCTGAACTTGTTAAGCAGATACACGAGAAGGCAAGACTCAACATTGAGCGAAGGACCAAGCAATATGCCAAACAAGCCAATAAAGGGCGTCACAAGCTCTTCTTCGAGCTCGGCGATTGGGTGTAGTTGCACTTCCGCAAAGAACGATTTCCAGGACAAAGAAAGTCTAAGTTGTTGCCTAGAGGAGACGGTCCTTTTCAAATCCTTGAAAAGATCAATGATAATGCGTACAAGTTAGACCTGCCAGGTGAGTATGGTGTAAGTGCTACATTTAACGTTTCTGATCTAAGTCCATTTGATGCAGGCGATGATTTAAGGACAAATCCTTCTCAAAAGGAGGGAAATGATGAGGACGTCAGTAGCAAAGGCACGAGCACATGGGATGAAGCTTATTCAAATTCAGTTCAAGTTCCCATTGGTCCGGTTACGAGGGCTTGCGCAAAGAAATTCAAAGATGTACTTAATGGACTGATTCGAGCAACTTGGTCTCAAGCTATTGCGTGGAGGTCCATCGAGAGAATTACAAGCGATGACCAACCCAACAAATGCATGATTCAAGTGCTAGAAGAGACCGAGTAATTACGCTTGCAAGATCGTTAGCTGTCGTTTTTCCGTTTTGAGAACTTTCCAGTTTTGAGGCAATAATTGGCGACAAGAATCAGTATCGATTGCTCTATTATTCAGTTTCCTTTTTATTTTGGAATATTGTAAGGCTTTAAAGCCATTTAGGGAACTTACCTTATTTGCTTTATCTTTATTTACTTCAGAATAGTTATTTCCCTTTTTAGCTTAGTGAATTGCCGAAAATTCCTTGAGCAATTAAGGACTAGAAATTCCACAAAGGGAAACAACTATATGTACTGTATGGATTCATTGTGAAGGCAGATCAGTTTTACAAATTTTGATATTAATTCTCTCTGGTTCTTAAACGAACTTTTTGAACTTATCGGAGAAATCCGTGGCGTTCATACGACTTATCAATCAGTCCTTCCATAACTGATTGTGGCGTCCTCGCATACCAAGGTCCGTGCTTCTTGTTAGGCATTGGGTCGCGGTTCCATTCAAATCCGTTTAGAATTCGATCTTGGAGACTAAATTGATTACGGGTTTCGTCACAAGTTGGTGTGGTTCGTATCAATTCCGTCCGCTGACAAAGCAAGACGTAGATTCCGTGGTTCCCCACTAAATTCAGGATGATCCGCATCAAAGGTCTTCCATTGTGGTGCATCGGCTGGATGTCTAAGCATGCCACCTTCAACATTTTTATCATGGTGCCAAGTCAAATTCTTGGCATGATCGACATTACGGAATAAACGCAGTAGATGCGACGTTAGAGAAATGTACCATAACACCTTTACCGGCACTCCTTTACTACCATTCATTGGCTTCTTGTCCTTCTTCCATCTTGACTTCTTACAAACCGGGCATTCATCCAAACCACATACCCATTTTGGTAAAGGGCGCAATCATTTGGACATGCATGAATTTTTTCATATTCCATTCCCAAAGTGCTCAACGTCTTCTTAGCTTTGTACATACTAGCGGGTATTTTATTATTAACCGGTAGAACCTCTCTTAGAAATTCTAAAAGAGTCGTGAAACTAAAATTTGTCCACCCTCCTAATACCTTCATGTTCCATAATTTGACCAATGCGAACAATTTCGTATATTTAGTGCACCCGTCATACAAGGGCATCTCGACATCATTCATCATTGCATCAAATAACTCCGGACGATGCACAAACTGTTCTTCCAAATCATTAACCATATCAAACAAATTATCTCATACATCTTCCTTAACAATATGTTCTTTTCTTTTGTTCTTTGATGTTGGATTCAAACAAATTTCACCATGTAAATACCATATTTGGTACGAACAAATAATCCCACGGGCAAGCAAATGTTTTCTAACTTCATCAACTGAATGAGATCTATGATTTTCACAATCCACATAAGGACATCGAATCTTATCATTTTTCATGTGAGTTTTGGCAAATGATAAAAATTCTTCAACACAATCTCGATATTTTCTAGTCAATCTATTAGCCCACATCCATTTTCGATCCATTTGCAAGAACCCGGCCTAAATCCAAATTAAAGATCATACAATTCATTCAATAATCAAGTTTTTCCAATTAAAATAACATATATTAAGCTTTCGAAATAATTTAACAAATCATACTTTAAAAAAAACAAAAAAAAAAAAAAACGAGAATTTACCGTTTTAGATATCTAAAATATCTACATTAATTCATCAATACAAATTAAATAACTCAAAAGAGTAAGTAATAATCAATACTTACAAATAATTACTATAAGAGAGTGTTGGTTTGGTGGACGGTGGCAGCGGAGGATCTGGTTTCGTAGGTCTCTGTAATATTTTTCGCGGCTGTGGAACAGTTTTGTAAGATAAAAAGAGGGCTGCTGGTAGGAATTATAAAAATCGCGGATTACACGATTGTTCTTTTTACCGTCGTATAATCTGGGATTACACGACAGTTATGGCAAACCGTCGTGTAATCCTGTTTAAGACGACGGTTTCACAAAAAACCGTCGTGTATTTTTCATTGTCTAAACCTACTTTTGTAGTAGTGTGTGCATGTGATTTCTTGAGAATGAGAGTCATGAAAGACAAAGTTGTCGACTCTAATTTTGAAGAAAGTTTTTCAATTGCCGCCAAGAACTTATTTTGGACAAGTAAAATAGGTCAGACAATTGAGAAAATGAATGGAAATAAATTTAAATACTAATTGATTAAAATCATACGGTTAAGGACTGTCATCAAGGTGAAAATTACATCTGGACTTATCCTGATTTTACTTGGAATTTTGTTTTCTTCTTCACGTTTTTTCCTTTCCTTTTTTTACCGCCTCTGCTAATCTTCTTTCCCTTTTTTTCTTTCTTAAATGATTACTTTACTGCTATAGCTGTGTATATGACATGCGTACGTTTATACAGTAATTTTGCATATAAAGTATAAAGTACATGTATCACGTAATATATTATACGCATATGCATATATATAGCATATCTATACTAATAAACCATCAAACAAACTAATTAAATTATCATATAAAATTACATGTAAAAAATAACTTAAACTAATATTATAAATAACTGAATACAATACATTAGTTCCCTAAGATAGAAACATCAGGAAAGTAATAATTTTGATCATTTACATTTTTAGTATTTGAGAAAAAATTATGTTTTTTTGTTTTGTTTTGTTTGTTTTTTTTGTTTTTTTTTTTTTTTTTTGAATTTAAAGGTGAGGGATTTGAACTCTATAACTTGTGGAAAGTAAGTGTAGATAAAATCCAAATATACATGTTCTTAATTTTCACTGGATAAATTTTATATAACTAAATGCACTTTCATACGTACGGAATATTGAATTCATGTCAGTGATGACAGTCTCATGGAGTCACCAAAACAACGTCTACTTTTGGGAGAAATTCTTTGGTGTTGAAAACATTTCTCTTTAACGCTCTTTGAAGAAAAAGAATTTTTATCTAGGTTTACGCTTTCGCCCTGTTGAGGGTTATGTTCAAAGTTTGCATACCCTGCGATTTGGGGACTTTTTCTTTCCCTTATTTTCTTTGGCGGGGGAGGATTATAAGACCAAAGGTTGGATTTACGTTTTAAATTGCTCTTAGATAAATAAAGCCATTTGTTATGAATTTTTTTAATATCAAAAGAAGTTGAAGGAAGTGGGGTAAACAAGAAAGGAGGAGGAAGAGAAGTAGGATTAAGTATTGCTTAACCACAACTAGTCTAAGAAAAAGCATCAATCCTAAAGTACTGAGAACAATTGTTGTGGTGTTTCTCTCTATGTTACTTTGAAAATTGAACATTGGGCAATGGTGTGTGTGTGCGTGCGCGAGAGTGTGTGTGTATAAATATATGTATAGAGAGAGAGAGAGAGAGAGAGAGAGAACGTTTAAAAAACTTGAGTGGTTTGTACTTTGCAATAGCTTAAAATAAAAATTACAGGCAAAATATTTGCCCTTTTGTAGAATTGCCCTTTCCCCCAAATTTTGCTCATGAGGCATGTTCATAAACTTTCAAAAGTTCTTATGTTGGCTTTTGAATAATGCAAAAATCTCTCCAACTTGCAGCTCTATGTCGGTACCAAGATGAGATTTTTGGTGAAAGAGTGTAATGTTGTGAAATGCTTATCATTTGATTACGTAGAATTAATTAATTGATAAAATTAAGGATTTTGATTGCTGACAATATTGTTATGTTTATGACAAATCATGTAAATCCTTACAATTTAAAATTACAAGTGAACTGGCGACAATCCAAGGGATGCGTGTTGGGAATTGTGTGTCATAAAATTAAGATACATTAAACTTTCAGCACAGATTTTATATTATTTTAAAAAGACAGGAAAAAAAAAAAACAAGAAGAAGAGGAAGAAGAAGTAAAAGAGACAATGTTATGTCTCTTAAATTGAAATCGCTACTGATTATGGTAAATGTCTACTTCCTATTATTAAGATCTAAAACTTAGATATTCACTACGATTTCTGTTCAATATAAATATAAACAAATTTTGAATAAAGCCATATTGTTGGGCTAGGGTTCACTCCACATGTTGCTGAATTACATTTCATCTATCTGAAAGTCCATGCGACCGAAAGATTATTTTTCTTAGAAAAAATGTATATTGTTAATTGTCCCACTGTTTGTGTTATAATACATGCGAATATATATATATATATATATATATATTTTTTTTTTTTTTTTTGTTGAAGTAACATATGCAAAGCCAATTTGGTTCAAACGAAAAGTTACGTGACATAAAGAAAATGTTAAAGGTACATCACATATTTATGTTTGCAAATTAGAATGGTGCTTTTGTTTTATTTTTATTGTTTAGTTATTTTTTATTTTTTATTTATCTTTGATCTTTGATCTACGATTGATATTTATTAATTAAAATTGAAAAACACTATATTAGATTTTTAATATGAGAGTTCGTATTCGAATCCCTTTCCTTATGTCCGCTGAGCTAGTCCCCACACATAAATTTGAATGACGCTTTATTTCTTTACTGGTTTATTTTTGGATACATGCAATTATTAGGAAAGTTAGTATTATATCAGGGACAAGCATATGAGTAAGTAATTTTTAGGAAAGTTAGTAATAAAAAATGCTTAAATAGTTAGTATCAATAATCTTGTCAACTGGAATCCCTTCCCACGAAGAGCATAGGGCTAAGTAATTAAGTAAAGAAAATTAATCAGTAGGGGAATTAAAAAAAATTATTATATGTTAATTGGTGTCAAGTAGTGCACCTCATTAAGTTAAAAAAAAAAAGGTTCACCTCATTTCAAGCGGTGATTTGATTATAAAATTTTCGCATTATAACCTCTAGCAAGTGGCCTCTCATCCAAATGAAAGGTTATCATAACCCGATCATATAAATTTTACTAATTTTACTTAGATTATTGCTTATAATCACCAGTAGAATTCTATTTTTTTGGTAGAAATGGTGACCAACAGGCATGTTGAGTATGACTTTCTATGTTTCGAAGTTGTAAAGGGTCAAATTCTACAATCACAGAAAAATAAGGGTTAATGACCGAAACGGGATGGCAGGCGAGTCGTCAGCCGGTAACACTAGTACAGAATTCAGATTCCACGACAGAGCTTCCACGATCGTTTTTAAAAAACGGTCGTGGAAAGTTAGGCAAAAACACAGGGCGGAACATGATTTTCAAAAACCGTCGTGGAAGCCTCGGCTTCCACGACGGTGTCCAAAAACCGTCGTGGAAGGCCGGGACTTCCACGACGGTTTTTAAAAACCATCGTGGAAGCCTCGGCTTCCACGACGGTCTCCAAAGACCGTCGTGGAAGCACGGTGCTTCCACGACGGTCTCCAAAGACCGTTGTGGAAGCACGAAGCTTCCACGACTGTTTCTAAAAACCATCGTGGTAGAGTCTTTTTTCACAAAATTGTTTTATTTTTATTTTTGGACCCTATGACGACGGTTTTTGAGAAAAACCGTCGTGGTATGTACGTGGTAGGATCTTTTTTCACAAATTTTTTTATTTTTATTTTTGGACCCTACCACGACGGTTTTTCCCAAAAACCCAAAAAAATACATTCTTTGGGGAAAACCGTCGTGGTAGGTATTAAGGCGGGAATTTTGACAATTTTGAATTAAATTCAATTTTTTGGAGCATGTATTAAAACCCAAAAAAATACCTTTTTTCCCACCCCATTACATTTCGAGCCTTTTCACTTTTTCACTCTCTAATGTACACTCTAACTCCATACCCAAAGCCGCTCAATTTCCTCCCTCCATTTCTCTCTCTCCGCTCCCTCCCTACTTAAAATCTCCAAAAACTCTCTCTATCTCACTGCACCTCCTCTCTCTATCTCACCTCTCAAATTTTTCTCTTGGCTCCATTCTCCGACGGCCTCCTCCACCACTCACGCGGCCTCCTCCATTCTCCGACGAGTCCACCAAGGAACTCACGCAGCTTTCCCTCTCTCTCTCTCTCGCCACACTCCGCCCGTACCCAGGCTCGACAAGCCAGTAAGTTGTAATGTATATTGCTTGGGTAATGCACGGATTTGGGAATTTTTTGTCCAAAATGTTGATTTTGTTGATTGTGGTTGTTGATTGTGAATTTTCCATCCAAAATCCAAAATGTTCCGTCCAAAATGTTGATTTTGGAGGTTGTTGAGTTGGGAATATTCCATTCGAAATGGCCAAAATTCGTCCCCTACATTTTCGGTGATTGATCATTGTGGTTGTGTTTTAGATTGAATTAAATTGGTTGGGTAAGGCACGGATTTGGGAATTTTTCGGGAAAAAGTGTTGATTTTATGATTTAAATGTTTTTGGAGAAATGAAACGAACTCGTAATTTTTTTTTTTTCGTTGTTACCTACCACGACGGTTTTTTGCATAGAACCGTCATGGTATGTTCTTAAATGTCTACATTTAGGCCCTATTTTTACCCTTTCCACGACGGTTAAAAAACCATCGTAGAATCTGAAAAGATTCCACGACCCTGGATTCCACAACGGTTAGAAAACCGTTGTGTAAATGTTACCACGAAGGTTAAAAACCGTCGTGGTATCCACATTCTGTAGTAGCGTCATCGGCGTGTTATTAGTAAGTCGCAATAGATAAAGTAAATGGCAAAAAAAGTAAATAGAGACAAAGACACTTGATTTTATAGAGGTTCGTTCGTAATCTCTAGACTACGTTGTAGTGCTTCCGTGAGCTTCTACTATGTGTAAATGAGTGTTACAATGATTATCTTCAGTAAAAAGATGAGGAATGATGTGATACATGGATAATAGGAGAGCATTGTGTCTATTTTGTTGAACACGCTGAATAAGGCGTCAAATTGTACTTCAGAGAGGCGTCTGGATCTATCCCTAAGGCTTATGGAGTAAGCCTCTATTGGCTAACTTCAATTGTCTGATTCTCATGGAATATTCCTTGAATGCTGATGGGAAATTACATTTTTCTATGTTTATTTACTTTCCAATTCGGGAATGATTGAAAGATATTAGGAAACTGTCTTTTTTGATAAGACTTTTTATTGCTGACTGATTCCCATGCCTAATACTGCTGATCCAATTTCCTTATTGTTGCTCATTAAGTTAACTTTCCTTATTTAGCCTTCGATAATTCATTAGTCGTCTGTCAGTCATTTTGCTACCGTCCGAGACTCATTCCTGAGTCCTGTGGCCTGTCCGTTTACTAGTCGTCTCGTGCTCTCTAATGACATATTCGGGGACATGTATATGACGAGAGATAAGATACGAAATCTGATTTCAACAGAAGTTTAATTTCTTGTCAATTCAATTTAACCAATTCTAATGACCTAAAAAAGTAAATATAAATAAAATTCTTTGACGTTAGGTTAGCTAGGAAAATACAAATAGTAGCTCTCATTAAAAGGAGTTGTTTGAATATTCTAAAATTATGTAAAAATCAATTAGATATGTAAAGTTAATTATTGCTCGACGTATCTATCTATGTTTTACCCCTTCTATTTTAACTTTGTATATTATGTGTATCTATGTAATTATTATCTAACGAACCTAATAATGTCACACATACATATCATTTTATTGAATTTGGAGGGAAAAAAAAAAAAAAGAAAAAGAAAAAGAAGATAATCTTACAACACTCCAATCATATCAAGAGTGAAATGGGGAAGGAAAAAGAATACTTAAACAATGCTTAACTTTTGTTCTTAATAATTTAGAGTGAAATGTGTTTTGCAGGCGTTTCCAATTTCCATTGGTGTCGGTTTTTCCTCTAATGTGATTATTTTTGTAAAAAGGGAAAAAAAAAAAATTAACATATCAGTTGATGGACTTATGATTTCTAATTAAATTCATGGCCGTCATTGATATTATGGCCAGAAATCACAACTGCCGGAAAAAAAAAATGGTTAAAAGTTAAAAGTTAATTCACCAAAAAAAAAAGTTACTAGAAATAATTATACCCAAAAAAAAAAGGTAACCAAACTACTAAAATACTAATAATTCAAACTATACTAAAAGCGCCGAAAACCACAATTTTCCACTTGTGCAGCTACATGGCGTTTTTTAGCCACAAATTCATGGCACACATGATCAGTGGGCTAATTATAAGAATAAATCGAGGAAAAAAACAAAAAAGAAAAGAGTAAAATACTATTTTATGGACTAATTAAAATAGCTAATCGATAAATAAACTAAAGCATTTTGAGAAAGTTCGAAATGATCCTAATGATACAAATCTTCTGTTACAATATATATACTCACATACATACATATAAATAAAATGATTCATACTTTTCGCAAAAACAAGAAAGTATAAGCACAAATGTGTAACAAATTTTTTAAAAGTTCCCAAGACACCACAGTTTTGAAAGTATCTCTATAGACACCAATTTAGTTCTCAGAGTATCCCTATAGACACCAATTTGATTCCACATTGCTTAACAAAGACCATTTGTTTGATAGGAGGGATGGAGAAGAGAAATGATAAAGAGAGTTTGAAAGATGCAGAATATGAAGGATGAAGATGATTTAAAAATCTCTCATGTTATTTGGTAAGAGGGAGAGAAAGTTGAAAATTTGGATGGTAGTTATTTTTATAATTATTATATTGTCTATTTATAAATTTTTTAAAGGTTTTTTTAGGGTAACATTGTCTTTTCCACTTAAAATAGAGAGGAGAGTTTGTATTTATTTATCAATGGAATGATGCAAGATGTGTTAGAACTATAGCAGAGTATAAACAACGAACAAGAAGTTAAAATATAATATAAATAAAATTGTTACACCGAAAGTTAACCTTAACTCGAAGGAATCAACACACAAAGAAGATCGTCGAGACACGTGAGACACGATTTCCTTAAAACAGATTCGTCCCCTCCGGTAAGTGCACGAGGCTTCAACAGACGTCTATCTCCCAGGATACAATGACGAACAATGGTAGTCTAACACGATCGAAAACCGCTCCCGGCGAACTTGAAACCAAAGCCTTTCCTTTATCACCAAAACTCAAAAACCGACCACTACAAGAGAAAATGCTAGAACAAGAAAACAAGAGAAAGAGAACTTGTGCTGTGTGTTTTTTGTGTGTGATTTCAAGCTTGTAGAGGCCTCCTTTTATAGGCTCCAAATGGAGGTGTTACAAAATTAGAATTCATTGGGTTTTAATTCAGATTAATGCAATGCATTAGTGCTGCCCATTAAACTCCATTCTTAACCCTTGGAATATGAACAATCATCCTTGGAATATGAACAGATGACTATTGATATTCTGGAAAAAAAAAATCCAGAATTTATGTTGGAAAAGAAAAAAAAAATTTGCAAAACAAAGCACGCGCGACGAACTGACATTCGCGTCGATCACGTCGTGCAAGTGCACACATTGGGCCCCTAACCCACCGGGGCTGTGATTTGCACCACCCTTGCACGTGAGAGAGCATCTTGGGTACACAATCTTACCCAAGTCCAAAAGTTCAATTTCTTATAAAGTCCATCAAGTTTTTATGCCTAAGCAATGTGGGACTCCACATATATGAGCAACTTTCCAACAAAATTCTATTCCATTGGACACACTTTGAGTATCAATTTCTCATTCACCTGAATACCATTTTGAGCATATGAATCTATGATTTCGATCTCCTCACGACGGAGAACGCAAATCCACCAAGACCCGTTATTTTTACAAGGTGGGTCCCACTCAAATTTGGACCTCAAAATGGCTTTTCAAAATGGTTTCAAAACCATTTTTCCAACAAGATGGTGGGTCCGAAGGGAGAGGGCATCCCTCCATCTCTCCTCTCCTTTCTCTCTTCTCTCCAACAAAACAAGGGAATCGGTATCTCCTTCCACCTCTCTCCTTTCTGAGTCCAGATCTGTTGTCATTTTGTCTATCTTAATAGTTATTCCCTCAATAGTATTTTGACAACTTATCAATTTATTTTTTTCTCTTTTTTTTATAAGATAATTAAAGTATATTAGTTGCTAGTTATTCTATCTCATCCTTTATTTTAAAAAGATGGAAGATAATTATAACATATTTAAAAAGATAATAAACAATATAAATCTAAAATTTTGGAAATTTTTAAACCTAAATTTCCATCGAAATTTCTCATATTTTTTAGATATTTATAAAAATTGCATTATATTTATTAGCATCGATATTTTTATAGATATTTTGATATTTTGACAGAAACGATATTATATTTAAAAAATACGGTGGATATTTACAACCTTGGATGTGACATGGTCAACACGTAATACGCCCACTGCTCACCAGTAATATTGAAGTATCTTATCTTCTTCTAGTGGGACATGTGTCACTGACATTGGATTTCCTGCGGTTAGTGCGCACACATTGGATTGTTATGTGATAACATAAAAACTACTAATAAATTTCCATCTTTTTGTGTTTCTGTGTGTGTGTATAATATTATTCTTTGTGGACAACACTATAGTGATCCCACCATTTATTTATATATATATATATATATATATAATAGTATACTTTGTGAACAACACTACAGTGATCCCACCATTTACATATATATATATATAAAGATATACTTTCAATAATTACTCTAATATTTATCCATTGATAATTGATGTTATTTGAGTTCTTTAATATAAATCAGATGACTGCAATGAATTAGGTGACTAAAAACATTTATGGCATTTAATAAGCATTGAACATATAAAGTTCATTAAATATGTTGTAGACAGATAACTTATTCTTGACATGTTATATAAGTTTTTTTTAAATATTTTTTTATTTAAACTTACGTTTGATTTGTTGGTTGGATATGGAATTTTTAGGTTGGAGTTGATCGACTTTTAAAAACTAGTAATAATTTTTGTTGACTTTTCAGAAAAAATATAAAATTAGAGATGAAAAATTACAATTTAATTGGAGTTGAGTTGAAATACCAAACGAAGTATAAAACTAAGATTTGTTCCTTAATTTTTAAATCTCTTTCTTAATTATTTTCATTCCTTTTTTATTTTCACTTTATTGTTTTTTTTTTTTTTTTGTTGCTTCATATGCTGCAGTTTCTTTTCTGAAAAAACTACGTTTAAGAAAAAATCCTTTGTGGAGGAAAATATTAGAGGCAATTAGACAACAACAAAAACAACAAAAGGACAAATTGATGCAGAATATAGATAAGATAATTAGAAGAAGCCTTTAAGTAGTAAATCCCATATTCTAATCTAATCCTATTCAAATTCAAATACTTAAAGATAAGTCCTATAATTTAAACTTTATAAGATATTCCCTAAATAATTCAGATAAATATAATCTATAATAATTCAAATAAAGATAAGCTTTTAAAATTAGAATAATCTCTCTAATTATCCTATCTATGTTGTGCATCACAAATCAACAGAAGATATAATCACCAAAGGCCTTCAACCTAACCACCTATTAAGCACATATGAATATCCAACCATATATTGACTATAAATATTTTTTTAATAACCAGCATTTAAGTATGAGGTCAATTAAGCACTTGTATATATAGGAAGAAATAAAATAAAATAAAATAATCGAACATATGAATTTGATGGTTGTATGAAATTTTCATATGCATTAATGAAGGATGTATTTTAGCCAACAATGAAATTTTATTATACAGAAATTTATGAAAAGAGAGGGGAAAAAAAAATTTGTAACAAAATAAAAAGAGAAAAATAAAATTAAAAAGGAAAGCACTGCATTCCATCATCAAATCTTGATTTTGATTCCAGAATTGATTTGTCCACTTTTTTGTTTGTGCCTAGTGTTTAGTTATTTTTTTTTTTTTTAATTAATGTTTAGGGTAAACCAGTTTTTTTTTTTTTTTTTTTTTTTTTTTTTTTTTTTTTTAACCTATTAGAAGAAGTCATAAAAAATGACACATTATCGAAATAATTAAAGCATGCACTACTCTTTATAATTTTGTCTGGAAACTTTTTCATATATATATATATATATATATATAGATCCTGTGGTGTTTATTAGCTAATTATGCAATATGAAAACAAACCGGACTTTAGAATATGGAGGGTAGTGCTAAGTTGAGCTTGATTTGTCACTTTCTGTTGCTTTTGTTCCTTTCACCTTCACATCTAGAGATTGTTAAGATCTGTTCAGGTCAAGATGATCAAATTACAAGTGTGAGATGCATAGCAAGTGAGAGAGATGCACTTGTTTCTTTGAAGAACGGCCTCACTGATCCATCAGGCAGACTCTCTTCATGGGTTGGCGAAGAATGCTGCAAATGGGAAGGTGTTGAGTGCAACAACCGAACTCGACATGTCTCCAAGCTCAACCTCAGAAATCCTTATCACTCTCTCGATGTTGGACTAGTTGATGACGACCCGACTGCGGCCTATAAAAGGTCTTGCTTAGGTGGTAAGATAAACTCTTCTTTGGCCAAGTTGAAGTTCTTGAGTTATTTGGATCTAAGCATGAACAATTTCGAAGGAATCCTGATTCCTGATTTCTTCGGCGAGATTTCGAATTTGAGGTGTCTAAATTTATCTTTTGCATCATTTTCTGGAGAGGTACCATCTAATCTAGGACAGTTGTCAAGGCTGCAGTATCTTGACCTCTATGCTGATTCCTATCTTGGTGTATCCAGTGGGGAATTGAGAGCTGAGAGCCTGAATTGGCTTTCGGGTCTTTCTTCGCTAACATATCTGAATTTGGGATATGTGAAACTCAATGGGGTTGGAGAAACTTGGCTTGAAAAGGTCAATTTGCTTCCTTCACTTGTGGAGTTGAATTTGCATTGGTGTGAGCTTCAGGGTTTACCACTTTCACTTCCATTTAGTATTAACTTCACATCACTTTCGGTCCTTGATTTGTCCGAAAATTCGTTTAATTCCCCGATCCCTACCTGGTTGTTCAATCTCACCAGTCTTAGGAAGCTTCATCTGACTTGGAACTTTTTCCAGGGTCCAATTCCCCAGGACATTACAAATTTGAAACTCTTGGAAGATCTTGATTTATCTGATAATTTGTCTCTTGAAGGTCATATTCCAGGATTTCTTGGAAACCTCTCCAACTTGAAGCGTTTAGACCTTTCGGCAAACGAATTCACCGGTCATATTCATGAATTTCTGAACGGTCTCTCAGATTCTAGCTCAAACGGTACTAGATTATTGTCTCTGGATTTAAGTTCCAATTCTCTTGTTGGTGAGTTGCCCGAATCTTTGGGAAATCTTAGAAATCTGCAAATTCTCATCCTTTCGGGAAATGCCTTTTCTGGTTCGATTCCGGCATCTATTGGAAGACTGTCGTTCTTAAAAGTTCTAGACCTTTCCTACAACAACATTAACGGAACAATTCCCAAAAGTTTCGGCCAGCTATCTCGACTAGTCGATGCTAACTTGTTAATGAATTCTTGGGAAGGTGTTCTTACAGAATCACACTTGATGAATCTTAAAGGCTTGAAAAGTCTCAGAATCACAACAGAATCAACCAAGTCCCTTGTTTTCGATGTGCCTGTTGAGTGGCTTCCCCCTTTCAGGCTCGACTATATCCAACTTGAAAACTGCAGGGTTGGTCCTTTTCCTCTGTGGCTTCAGGTTCAAAGTGAACTCACCCTTGTCACTCTCAGAAACGCTGGAATCTCCGGTACAATACCGGACCAATGGCTTTCAAACTTATCCAGTCGGATAATCAGATTAGACCTTTCTAAAAATCAAATTGAAGGGAAACTGCAGCCACACCAATTGGCATTTCCACACCTGCAAGCTATTGATTTGAGCTCCAACCGCTTCGATGGCCCTCTCCCACATTGGTCCATCAATGTGGCTGAGCTATTTCTCGAGGCCAATTCGTTTTCTGGTCCTATCCCTGAAAACCTTGCTCAATTAATGCCGAGGTTACAAAAACTCCACCTCTCATGGAACCATCTAAGTGGTGGAATTCCTCCGTCATTATGTGAGCTACAGAGCCTGCAAGTTCTCGCCCTAAGAAGCAATCACTTCTCCGGAGAACTTCCGAATTGTTGGCATACATTTGCCTTGTGGGGTTTTGACGTAACGGACAACAACTTATCTGGAGTCATTCCAAACTCCTTAGGTTCTCTCCCTTCGCTCAGCGTGTTGATGCTACGCAATAACAATCTCCATGGCGAGATTACTTCGTCCTTACAGAACTGCTCCGGTTTGACCACCATTGATCTCAGCATGAACAACTTCACTGGAAACATACCATCATGGCTAGGGGGAAGAGTACTAGATTCGCTTTTCATGCTATGCCTCGAGTCAAACAATTTCGCAGGCGACATTCCACAAGAGCTATGCAGTCTACGCAATCTCCACGGGCTTGATCTTTCCGACAACAACTTCTCAGGTGTCATACCCAAGTGTTTCAATAACTTGACAGCCTTGGTGTTCAGCAACAGCAGTGAGGTATTTGAAAATCTGTTGTATGTTGTGCTGAGAGGAAGAGAGCCCGAATATGGCAGCATTTTGGCGGATGTCAACAGCATCAACCTTTCGGGAAATGACTTGAAAGGAGGAATCCCGGATGAGATTACGAGCATTCATGGCTTGCACAAGCTGAATTTGTCAAGGAATCATCTTAGTGGAAAAATTCCTGACAAGATTGGGAACTTGGAGGGATTGGACACGCTTGATCTGTCGCATAATCGTCTTTCGGGGACAATCCCTCAGAGCTTGTCTCATGTCATTGCTTTGAAACACTTGAACTTGTCATACAATAACCTTGAAGGGAAAATTCCGCAGCTCCCACAGTTCAATGATGCTTCAATTTTCGCGGGAAATTCATTGCTTTGTGGTGATCCTCTTCCCACAAAATGCAAGACTACCACTTGATCATCAAGCTTCTACCTAAGCCCAAAAGAAATGTTTGGCAAACATAAATAAATAAACGTCAAACTATATGCTATTTGTTGTTGGCACCAAACAGGGGAAAATGATTATAACTTGTCCCTGGCTACTATGTTTGTAGGACAAGAATGAGAAATAAGCAATAAATAATTGTCCAGGCTAAAGTAAATAAAATTACTTCTTTCATTTTAGTGGAAATAATCATCTCTTATAGCCAATAAAAAAATAATTAGGAAAAAAAAAGGAAGATAAATTAACAATTTTGTCATACTTTTGGATCAAAAAAAAATTTAGCAAGGTTTTTAATGAGGTCTATCATAGATTTTATTTTCAAAAATACAGTTTCGATTATATCTCTTGACGTTAGAATCTGCTTTGCTTTGTTTCCCACATGCATTTATTTTTTAATTGTTTTGCCTTTTGTGGGCTAGTTTATTCTATGTTGGACTTGGACCTAACTATTGTGTTTTTTTGTTCCCCCTTATTTTTAATAGAATATATGATACAAGTAAATGATGAGGGTGCTAAGGAGGTGTAAACATAATTAGGATGTCCCAGTAGTGAAAGAGTTAGCTGTGAGAGTGTACACAATTTTTTTTCTCTTTTTAAAATTGATCATAACATAAGAGATATTGAACAGCATCATAGTGATTTTCAAGAACTACCAAATACATACTCGTTAAGAAGAATCATAAGATATTATGATAGTTTACCATGAGATTTTATACTTTAATATAATAGCTTTTAGAAGGACATATGTAAAGAATTATTTTTAAGTGTGGGAAAAAACAAAAATTCATAAAATTTTAAGAGAAATTTTTATTTTTTAAAAGTTTAGTGAAGACTGCAGAGCCTACTCATTTATAGCTCTCTCAGTTCTTGACTGTACCTATTAATTTATGTCCCCAACAATCTTATTTGATAAGGGGGGGGGGGGAAAAAAAAAAACTTTGGGATCAATTGCCCTGCATAGTTTTTGCCACCACATATTTCATTTGTGCTGTCAATATGATTAATTAATCAGCACGCAATAATAATATAAAGATAAAGAAGATTTCCTCTTTTTTTTTTTTGAAGGCATATATACACGCAATACAACTATACATAGCACACACACATCATCACATATTAACACGCATGTACAATCATATATGTAGATCGTATTTAGAGGTCGCAATGAGAATGATGATTTATATTCTGATTATCCTCTCATTTCTAACCATTAATAAAGCCTCTCAGTATGTAGGCCCTATCTCTTGTGCTAATAATAAAGATAATAATAATAGTAATAATAACAATCCTCCCCTAATTTCCAGTTTAGTTCATCATGATTCCAAACTTTTTGATTATAAGTGGATGTACTATATAAGATGCTTGAAAAGATGGCGCCTTTAATTATTTGATTAGGAAACGCCGCTTTAAAAATATGTGATTTGTGCGAGCCATGTGTTCAGATGAATGCAAGAAACAAACGATACACGATTAGTTTGTGCTGTTTCGCAAGAGTAGGTCTACTTCATGTCTCTTGTACACAAATCTTTCAACAACACGTATATGTTTGCTGAGTATGTCTGTAATAAATACAAATATATATCATGATCCGGGCTATCATGTTTTTGTTTTTGTTTTTTTTTTTTTTTTTTTTTTGGGGGGGGGGGGGGCGCTATGCGTAGATCATCTATAGGTATGGATCATTTTCGGATATATATGCCAAGAAAAAGTGAATTTTGTGATGTCGACCATACCTGTGAACAGTGATGAAGTTATGGACATGATAAAATTTATGTTTTGTGTTTTTTTAAAATTTGTTAATTTCTCTATTGGTTCCCCCCCCCCCCCCCCCCCCCTACAATTTGTCTATTAGTTTTAGTTTGGTAAATAAAAAATAATAAAAATAATCTGTCAGAATATTATCTTAAAAAAAAACAATTTCATTTTATTTTAAATAGATCAATTATATAATGAGACCCACTAACTTTTCCGCATCCATGAGATAAAATCCAAATGTTGTTATTAGATCTCAGTGAGTTGTTATTAGATCCAAAGGTTGTCTTTTTAACACCAAACCATAACCTCAAAAAACATAAATAATTACAAAACAAGTTCTATATTTGATCAAAATGCAAATTCTTACCCCATAATTTTTAATTATACTAAAAAATCCAAATCTTACTATTACAGGTTGTTTGTTCGTCGTTGAGGGCGACCATGGACGTGAAAATTTGTGGTTCTTGAGGTGGAGGGATGATTTCTGGAGAAGAAGAGGGGAAAAAAATGTAAAAGAAAAGAAAATTCCCTTTAAAGCCACGGGGCATTGTAGGGGCAACATTCCCCTAGTGGGTGGCGATGTTGCTGGTTCTGGTGATTGTGCCTTCTTGGTCGCAATTTCGCAGATAGATCGAACTCGAATTAATCTTCATCATACTCGAAACATCAACTTGAGTTGTTGAAAAAACGGATATATCTTAACTCGTGAAATTTGTGATTTAGAAAGAAATGAAAAGGAAGAATAATTTCAGGAGACCCATTTTTTTTAAAGGGAGCAGAGACCCATGGCCATCTGCAGCTTTTTCTTCTTTCCTTTTTTATTTAAATAAATAAACATGCTGCCCAGCCCAGAAATTGTGGATTTATCCTATGTGTTCCTTTCGTGGGGAACTGATGACCAATCTTATGATGCGTTCTCGTCTCTGACCGCCCAATGGATCTCTGTCGACTGTGAGTTCCGACGGAATAAGGCAATGATGGGGAACTGATGACCAATCTTATGATGCGTTCTCGTCTCTGACCGCCCAATGGATCTCCGTCGACTGTGAGTTCCGACGGAATATGGCAATGATGGACGGGGACGGCGATGGGTTTGGTGATGGCGATTGCGCTGGCGACGGCAGGGCTTCAGCAACTGCCACTGGCACTGGCAAGGTTGTGGGAGAGGTTTTTTATTTTTTTCAAGTAGATAAATGAGGGATTTAATCAAATGGAGTTGTCTTTATTTTTGTTTTGAATAGGACGATCATTTTGTTCAAAAAACACATAATTGATCTTAGAAAAGACAAATTCTGAATACATGACAGAAAACTACATGACAAAAACAAAAACAATAAGAGATTTACCTCAAAAAAAAAAAAAGAAAAAGAAAAGAAAAAAAAAGGAAGGAAACAAAAAGAGATCATATTAAAGCTACATGAAAAACTTTCCCAACAAGGGAGTTAAATGTGACGCTTCTTGACCTTGCCCTTGCCCTTTCCATGACGACGCCTTTTTCCAACCTTGAACTGCCTTTTCGAGTTCTTCCCTATCGCTCCAGTTGGCTTTAGCGAACCCTTGTTTTGATTGTTATCAGCCATTTCAATATCTGCTTCAATGACAACCACCATAAGACAATCCACAATTTTCATAAGCAAGCTAAAAACTATTCTACACACTTTTCCAACTACAAAGTGCAAACTCAAAATTCAACCAAATTACGAAAGCAACTAATCCAGAAAATAAAAACAGGGTCCTACGCGAATTGAATTTAAATGCCAACTTCAAATTCTATATAAGCTGATTCTTGGTCCTTAAACTATAAACCCTGTCCCCGCCTCGATTCAAATAAAACCAAGACCCCTTTACGGAAAAGGTCGAACCTTTCACACCAGGCTCTTGCATTTTTATTGTATATTTTAGGAAGCCGTCTTAAAAATCTCCTTTTGCATGTACCTGTTATTTATGTTATGGTCAAGTTCTACGGAATCATAATCTCAAATATTACTATACCTTCGAAGAATGCCCTACAAAGTCTCTAATGTGATCAAAACATTCTTGTAAGATTCAAAAAGTTTCCTATTGCAAAGTGAATTTTCCTTTTATTTCAGTTTCAAAGCTCTTTATGATCCCCTCTTACATCCGACAATAATTCCTCAGACAGAATCATACAAGCATGGTAGCAAGCATTGGATACAGGTTTTCCAATCACGAATTAATCTCTCGACTCTTCTATATGTGGTTAAGATTGAGTCTTGCAAAGCAAATACGAGTAATGAAAAGAAAGAGAGGTACTAGTGCTATCCTCAATGTGTCTAGAATATCAAAAATTTAAATTTTCTTCATTTAAGTGGCTAAAATATGAATGTACTAAAAATAATATTGGTATTTTGGACAAGAACAACGATTACTCTGAGTGAAAACTCCAAAACTAAAGCAAGAAAGAACAGAGAGAAAAAATCTCATTGGTGGAAACCAAGGTATGGATAGAGCCAGGAGACGAAAATAGATGATGAAAACCCCAAGTACTAGGAAAAATCATTCAGATTAAAAATCTCTTTCAAGTAAGTTAAGAGAACCAGAAGTAAAGTTGTTTTTTGGGTGACTGAAATTGAGCATTTCATTACTAACGTTAACTCAAACCCATTCAAAAAATTCTCAAGGATCCAATTCTAACAGTCTCAAGCTTAAAAAAAAAAAAAAGGAAAAAGGAAAAAAAAAAAACGGCACTATAAGTAGCTAAAAGTATTCTCAAAATATCCAAAAAAGAAAAAACGAATGGTCACATTGTCTTGAAAGTCTTGAACCCAGCAATACTTCGTTTCCACATCCTCATGGTTCTATAATTGTTTTTTTATTTGCCCCTTCTTTTAATACCTTTAGACAAAATCATGGCTTATGTTTTGGACTAAATCAATCCTTCCACTTTTCCTTCCCACCAAACAAGCTGATAAATCTCCAAAAACAGAACCCAGAAATTTAACTCCCTTGAAAGTTAGAGAATATCTATTCCAAGCTCTGTAGATTCGCTAACTAAAAGAAGACAACATCTAGAGTTGTATACAACACTGAATTTGTTTCCACAAATTTAACTCGAGTCAAGTTTTATACTAATTATTCGTAAATCTATGGAAAAGCATAATCTAGAAAACATCGAAATTCAAGCAGAAAGTAAAATCAATCGCATCTTTTAGGACAACCCAAGCAAGCGGAAAACGATAAACCAAGTTCTGAATCAAAAATCGGGGAAAAGAAGAGAAAGAAAACTTACCCATGCCGTTGGCGGCGGAGGTTGGTTCGGCAACTGTGAAGACTTCCATGGAAGAGGAGGAGTTGGTGGTGGTTTGCTTGACGTGAAGCTTTGGGGCGTTCATGGCGGCTTCGAGGGCGGCGACCTTGGCGGCGTCTTTGTTGTCGTAGAAAGGCTCAACCATATCCCTCCTAATGGCCCTCAGCCGCTTCTCCCTCTTCGACCTCATGGATTTCGCCATTGTTGGAGCTCGAGAAGACCTTACGAATGTCTAGGGTTTTCCTATTTTTGTGGCTAGCAAAGAGGGTTTATCGAATGAGTCGATTTTCGGCTATATTAGTCAGTCTCTGGGACTGTTTGGCTGCCCTTCAATTTGTGCTCCTACTCTGGATACTGGTTTTATCTTGTTTTATTTATCATTTTATTTATTATTACTTTTTATTTTCTTTGGAAATTTGATAATTACAGAAGAATTCGTTTTAGGGGAACAAGTCGATTTTAGCATTTATTAAAAACAATGATTATTTTAATATTTAGCTCGTCACTTTTAAAAATGAAAAAAATTGAAATGTTTATAAAAACATGTTTGAAATTATTGTTAAATGATTTCTGCTCTCACTATCACTTCACTTTTGAATTAACCTAAAAAACATTGTAGTAAATAAAAAAAATTAATAAATAAATATCATGTTTTTAAAATTTTTAAAATAAATAGTATGTTTTTTATTAAATTCTAACTTCAATGAGTAAATGCTACTTTGCTATATAATTTTTTTTTGTTTTGATAATACTTAATTAAAAGTTTTAGCTTCAATAAATTTAGATTAAAATAGATAAAATAATCATTTATGTCATTAATTAATGACTCATGTTCAAATTATAAGTCAATTTCTTTTAGAAGGTCAACCTTGGTTTTTTTTTTAGTAAGGTCAACCTTGTTTTTAAAGAGAGTAACTTGTTATAAATTTATAAATTAGGTATAAAGTGTTTAAAATTAAAAATTCATATGTAAATTATGACTGTACGACCAATTCAAAGTGCACCGATATAAAATATAAAATAAAAAAAAATAAAAAGATCAACCGAGTTAATTTTCCTGCGTGTCTTGCCTATAAGCTAACCAAATAAAAATGGCAGTCGGTTTTGGTTGCCTTACTTCCTTCTAAAATTCTTGTCCTTGACACCGAAGTTGCTCAAGCCAGTTTGTTTTTTCTTCAAATACTAACCAAATTGGTGCCCACTCCAGCTTTATAGTACTTGCTTATTTTAACGCTTAGATTTTTTAGCTAGTTGAGCTAGAAATTTTTTTTTATTTTTTTTATTTTTTAAGAACAATTGGGTATTTAGCACTAATGCCCTCTAAACTTATTACTGTTTGTACCTTGTTCTTAAAATTTTAATTTTGGTAATTTACCTCCTGAATTTGTTAAATTGTTACAATATACACTTTTTTCGTTAATTTTACACTAAATCAACTATTTGAAATTAGAATATTTGCATTAGGGTTTGTATTATATTTGAAAATTTTTAATTCAAAATGAGTTATCTGGTCTTCACATGAGGCGTATATGAGTTTTTCATAATCAATTTAACAGAAAATTAATTGATAGAGGGTGTATCGCTACAATTTAGCAAGTTCAAGGGATAAATTGTCAAAATTAGAAGTTTGAGAGGTAAGTTGTCAAAAAGTGACAAGTCCGAGGGGCATCAGTGTTAAATACCTGTTGTTATCGTTACATTAAAGTCATCCAAAACAATAATAATTTAGAAATCATCTGCCTATTGAAATTATTATTGTAACAAGAAGTTATTTACGCTATCGATTTTTGCTTGTATTAGATTGATACAACATAGTTAGACGGAATTTTATAACTCAACTTCAAAACTCATATACATTTCACTTTCTTTCTCTTTCTTTTTCAAAAAAAATAAAAAATTCAAATTTGAAAAATCTAAAACTTTCTTATTTCAAATCGAAATGAGATGATTTTTTTTTTCATATCGCACAGAATGACGAGAGTAACGAAACAATGTCCCTATTGCATATTTTTTCCGAACAAATTTTAAATTTTTACTCTATTTTCTTGATCACAGTTCATTCATAATTCACACTTCAACTAAACACATATTGTAATTCCAATCTATAAAACTCCAACTCCAATTATTGTTTTAAACGGGCCTTCTAATGTGCCATAAGGTTGTTCGGTTGCAGTCAAATTCCTAATCCCATTATATGTTAGGAAATTTTTTTTTTTATCTATAGTTTTAGGAATTTTGCGACATTGACATATTTTAACAAGTCAATTTTAATATTTAGCTCCTTGCATTACTATTGTAGTGTTAAAAAAAAAAAAAAAAAAAAAAGAGAGAGAGAGAGAGAGAGAAAGAGATGCAAAATGTCTGAATACTAGTAATGGTGACAACTTCTTTCCCTGCGCCATTACTTCCAAGCAAGGACGAAGGCACGAAAGTTAAATTTATATATATATGATCAGAATTTACAAATAACCCGTTAACCACCCCCCACACACAAATTTTCATTAATCATACTTTATATATGTATTTTATTAATTAATTATGTTTTGATATATGTATTTGATCATAATTTTCAAATCACCCCTTAAACACCCCATCAGAATTTATCAATAACCCGTCAAACAACCCGCGCCCCACCCCCCCCCCCCCCCCCCCCCCCCCCCCCCCCCAACACACACACACAAAAATTTACATTAATTTGTGTTTTTATATTTGTACTTGATCAGAATTTAAAAATAACCGTTAAACACACACACACAAATTTTCATTAATTGTGTTTTTATATATGCATTTGACCAGAATTTACAAATAATCCTTCTTAAAGAATTTAAAATCTAATTCATTTCTACAAAAATTAAAAGCTTGTAGTTATTAGCTCTCCCTCACCAAAACTCCTAACTTGGTCACTTGCATTCAAGGTCACGTGTCATTTCCAGAACCAAAAAGGATGAAATTAGAGAGAAGGAGATGTTTGCAACAAATGTTTTTTAATTCAAAAGGGGATGCATTTACCACCTTTTAAAATCAAGAATAATGTGTTTAATAGTATTGCTACAGTAAGTTGCAAGAGTTGTGTTACTATCTGGTTTTTTCTTCGTTGTCGGGTGTCGTTATTCTTGACGGGGTTCGCATAATGTTTTAAGTGCAGAAAATTCATGGGCTATACCATGCTCATCACAAAAAATAATAATAATAGTATTCTCAAATTCTCCACCATGATCACTCTTAATTCTTACTATTTTGTCAATATTGCAATCTTTTTCAGTTCTCAACTTTATGCATAGGCCTTGAGAACATCAAAGGTGTCATATTTTTCTCTTATGAAACTTACCCATGTAAATATGGAAAATCATCTACACACACAAATACATACATTTTTCCCGCAATACTTTCTATCTGCATAGCTCCCATAAGATCTATATGGAGTAGCTCAAGAACCCATGTTGTAGTAATGTGTTACAACACCTTGTGAGACACCTTCACTTGTTTGCCAATTTGACAAGGTCCGCAAATACCAGGCTGTCTTTTTCCGAGTTTAGAAACACCATGAATAGCACTTGTACTCACAATTTTTGTTAGATTTTTATAGTTCAAATGACCTGATTTTTTATGCCAAATATCAATATCACTAGCAATAGTTTTATGACAAGTGAATGGGTGTTGCAACAAGTAACAATTGTCAAAAGACCTAGAACCCGTCAAAACACACATATTAGACTTATCAAAGACACAACACTAATCCTTTGTGAAATTCACAAACAAGTCTTGATCACAGAGTTTACTTATACTTATCAGGTTTGCTTGAAGTCCTTCTACAAGTAGCACATTCTTGAGTCTAGGAATTCATTCTACATCAAGAGTTCCTTTTCTTAGAATGCAATTTTTAACTCTGTCTCTATAGGTGACTTGACTGAGAGCACACTCTTGAAAGTTCTTCAGAAATGATTTGATACCTATCATGTGCCTGGAACAACCACTATCATTATACCACGAGTTAGTAGTACCTGCTTTAAAAGAAGTGTACGAAGCATAACATCTTAGTTCATATTTTCTTATCCAAATTTTCCTGGTGGAATTATATTTCAAATCAATCTTAAGTTTAGGTGTCTTTTTAGGTTGAGCAGCATAAGGCAGGTTAACAATCATACCCCTTTTCAAAGCATTTTGGTACTTGTAACACCTATGTTTAATATGTCTAGAAATACCACAGTAGTGACATATGGGAACGAATATCTTTGGCTTACGCCGTAGAGGAGCAAGTTTAGACTTCTTACTTGAATAGGGGCTCGGATTTGGAGGTGTTGACTCCTTCACAAAAGCGATCTTGGAGGTCGAAGCTTTACCTGTGTAGCCTAATTCGTGATGGTCATGATAGGGTTTCCCAATGGAGAAGATGTGATCCAGTTTAGCCATTCCAGAATTGAGCATCTTCAAAGACTTTTTAGTTTCTTCCAATTGAGTATGAGTCTCTTAAAGCTTCTTATCCTTCTCGGTAACCTGAATTTCATAATTAACCACTGCCTTCTTTAGAGAATCCCTTTCATTCACTAACTCAATCACACGATCTTCCAATTTCTTGTTCAATTTGCACAACTGGACCCATTTGAAGTATATCTTCTCACAAAAGCCTTCTCAATCTCATTGTCATTGAGCTCTTCATTACCACTATTGCATTTAGAATCAGAAAACATACCATTGGTTTCAGTAGATCTTTCATTCAGTGTGCTAGGAGATGTTGCAACACTACTCAATGTGTTAGAGGATGTTGCAACAAGTGTTAACACAGTTGTACCCGAGCAATATATGGGGATGGCTCCCTTGCAAACAGTGAGAGCCACGTGATTAATTACTTGATATTCATCCACATCCTAACTGCCTTCAAACTCTTTATCACTCCAGTCATTTTTAATGATTTGCCCTTTTTTTTAAGTGTGTTATCACAGTCCAACTGGATATGACCAAAACCTTCACATTCACGACATTGAATTCTTTTTCCTTTGTTTTTCAGGTCAGAGATATTGGCCACGATCTTCTCCTTTTTAGGGATGAAGTTTCCTAAATTTGAACCCTTGTTATGCCTTTTCATCTTCCTCTACATTTTGTTGAAATTTTTTGTAAGCAGTGCAAGAGATTCAGATAGGTCGGCCTCCTTATCATCAATATCATCTTCATCACTCGAGCCTTGTACTTCAGCTTGTAAAGCAATATTTTTATCTTTCTTGTTCTGCTTTAAATTCATCTCAAAAGTTTGCAGAGATCCCATTAGTTCATCCAATCTTAAGGCATTGGCATCCCGAGCTTCTTCAATAGCAGTCACCTTGTAGCAAATCGTTCTGGCTGGCAAGGACCTCCAGGTTTTCCTAACCAACTTAGTTTCAAAATATTTCTCTCCTAGAGCAAACGCTTCATTCGCTATATCACATAATTTAGCGTTGAAATCAGCAATTGATTTGCTCTCAAGCATTCTGAGATTATCAAATCGAGTGGCCAACATCTGATGTTTAGACATCTTCACAACAAAAGTTCCTTCATGTGTTGTTTCCAGTGTGGTCCAAGCCTCCTTGGCGGTTTCGCAGGTGGAAATCAGTTTGAATTGATTAGCATCTACCGTATTTAAAAATAGCATTCAGTGCCATAGAATTATTGTTAGCCAGCTTGCCCTCATCACTAGACCAAGTCTCTTCAAGTTTTAGGATAGTCTTACCCTCATCATCCTTAGTAGTGGGGTGCGTCTATCCAGTCAGGATTGCACGCCAAGCCTTCTCATCTAGTGCCTTGATGAACACTTTCATCCTAGCATTCCAGTAAGAATAATTTGTACCATCTAGTATAGGTGGGCGCAAAACCGATCCTCCCTCACACAGAAGATTCATGCCTGCAAAACATACCAAGTTTAATTAATTAACCTAATTAGTTAATTACCGAAAGCAAGTAAATAAAAGAGACATAGGAAATTTTTACAAGGTTCGGTTTCCCTACTCTTTGAGGCCACACCTAGACGTTGAACTTTTCACTAACTTTCAAAAGATTACAAGCACTAATGGTCTTATGCAATCTGAAGACTCCCTCTCCGTTGTTGCCGCCGATTGTCTTGAATCCAGTCAATGAACTCGTTCAGCAAGATCCCCTAGCAAGCTTCGTTGAACTCCCTTCAACTGTTGTTGTCTCCTTCCGTAGACTTCAAATTTTTCTCCCGAAAGACACAAAAACACAGAAAGCTATTAAATTATCAAAGTCTCAAAAACTTACATTCATAACCTACGCTCTCTGTAAATAGTATTATTTTGAGACTTATAAATATGTTACACGTCATTCCAAATCAAATCTCATATCCATTCAAAATTCATATTTGATTCAAATTTTGAACTTGTTACAAATAACATTGAAACATAATTTGTAACAACCTTAAAATTCGAATTTTAAATCTGTTTATTTTAGGAAACAGATTTTGTCATCATTATCCGAGAATTTTCTCAAAATATTAAATAACAATCTCCAAAATCCTCTGCATAATAGTCTCCCTTGAAATCACAGCCATTTAAAGAATAAATCTTGGATTTTTGAAATTTTAATTTAAATAGAATTAGGAAATCCCATTTAAATTAGATTTTCCTTTTTGAAAACAAATCCACAAGATTTCTCTTTTTATAATTCTACAGCATTATCTATTCCTTAATTATCTCTCCAGATAGCATTAAAACTGAATTCGCAACGTCATTCTTAATTCGAGTCAACTTCCCAAAAATTTTTAAGTCACGATCTGCTTCAAGCTATAACACAGTTATTACAACATTTTGCAACACACAACCTGCACTTAAATTCCTAAGTTTTTGGTTTTTCCTGAATTGCCACAAATGCCAATATTAAAAATTTAACAATCTCTATCACTGTACTCCCACGGAATCAATGTTCTCATATGCTTAACATGTATCATGACTAACTTACATAGTTTTGTAGAACCAATTCTACTCTCCACCACCTCTTTCACTCTTTGTTACAACTCTTACCCTTATTATTCATTACTAATCCATTACAATCCCTTATTACTCATTGTTACAACTCCTTGTTATAATTCTTACCTTTATACCTTTCACTCTTTGTTACAACTCTTACCCTTATTATTCATTACTAATCCATGACAATCCCTTATTACTCATTGTTACAACTCCTTGTTATAATTCTTACCTTTATACTTAACAATGAAAGTTTAATTTTGTTACATTTCTAATCTCTTTTCAGTTCATTACCTCCTTCCATTTATTACAACTGCATTATCTCCTTATAATAATAACTTTGAAATTACAGGGGTGTTTGGTTTAAAGTTTAGTTTAAACTAAACTGTACTATTTCCATCATGTTTTTTATTTTTTTCTGAAAAAGTTTTTTGTCTTTTTTGAAAAAGTTTTTTTGTCTTTTCTAAAAAATTACTATTGAAACTTAAAAATCTTAAACTAAACTCATTCACCAAACACCCCCGTATTCTAGCCCTTTTCCCTTCTTTTTATTTTTTATTTTTTTATTTTTATTTTTATCAGTCACTAACTTCTTTGACTTTATTGTCCCCTTTATATCCTTTTGATGTCAGTAAGCATACTTCATCTACGCCCCCTGTATGCCATTGCCTTCTTCCACTGACGTTCCTTTGACAGACCCATGGCCACGTCACCGTTGGATACTAAATGGTACCAGAAATAAGACCTGCTTTATATATATATTTCCCCCTTAAAACAACGCTCAAACTTTGAGATGTTCGACTAATCATTGAATGTGAATGTGTAGCCGTCCTCTCTTTCATTGTATTTTAAGTACTGAATTTATGTCCTGCAAAGAACAACTTTTTTGGCAAAATTAATAGATGAGATATGCGAACCTTTATTTAAGTTCACTAGAATGCTGTTTCCTATGTAGTTTTGCCACGTTATTTACTGATAAACAATAAACCAATAAGAGAATGTTCATTTTGTTTTCTGTTACCAATCGACAAACAGTTCAAAAAAGAGCAGAGGCAAAAACAGGAGTTGACTTGAGGATATATCTGCTGGCACTGTGGCCACACTCATGCCTTGCCGATGAACTCCACATCGAAAAGGAGAACTGAATTCGGAGGAATTATGCATGAACCTGTCTCACACGAAGAGTGACCAATAAGAAATAGCCTCAAAATTCGGAGAACTTTCATTTTGTTTTCGTAAAATAACTAGGCACTCATTTGGTTCTACAAGAAACATTGGTTCATAAAAAGGCTAATCGACAAGACTGCTTACCTCCTCTACACCCAGCGCCTCTCACGCCGTACCCGAGTTCTGGAGGAAGCTTCAAGATGCGCTTTCCCCCTAGATTTGAGTTGGAAAGTTTAGACTTTAGATGCATGAAATAGAAAGAAGAAGGCAATAAGCACATTGATTCTTGGAAGTTCATAGTTTACCAGCAAGCATAGGAGGAATTCCATCGCCGCCTAGAATACCTTCGTCCCAGCCTTTGATTACCTACAATACGAGGTTATGAAATACAACATCTCCAAAGATTACTTTATTGTTGTTCACTTAATTGGAGATCTCTCAAAACGACACCAGTTGAGTTGCTTACAACTAGTTATCTATGAATATGACATTCATTATCTCTTGCAAACTGAAAAGGCAAGTTGAACAGGGGAACAAGTTTTTAAAAGATGCCCGTTAAATTTGCTCATCAAAGTATCATTGACTTTTGCAAGCACGATATGTTCTCGGAAATCAGGTTTTCAAACACGAAAAACCATCTGATATACGGAGGCATTCCACGTCTTAAAGAGCCGCACCGCAATTCCTTTTCAAATTTCATGGCCTAAGCAAGCACCTTAGAAACAATGTAGAATATCTACAATTCATTTAGATAAAAGACACACCTCACCAACACCAATTCGGAACGTAAGAGGCTTCCCCCGGTTGTAGCTGCTGTCAAATACCTTTCCATTTTCCAACTTCCCAACGTAGTGTGCCTGTAGGTATGTTCGTTCACAACAAAAAAAAAAAAAAAAAAAGGATCAAGTACCGCTCACAGAGTAAATATCTTCAACAACAAACAGCAGAGAGAACAATTAGGAGACCAAAAACAAAATAGCTTTGCCTTTGTTTTCGAAGTAACACAAATAAAAATTAAGGTGATGCTTGGTTTGGTTCGCTCCAACCAAACAATTTCAATTGTTTTTTTTTTTTTTTTTTTTTTTAAATAAACTCATTTTCATTATTCAATCTCCGACTCTAATTAAAAAACTCAAACTTAAAAGTAATAAGATTGTTTTTTTTTTTTAATTATATAAAATTTCAAGAAAAATAAAACAAAATTTATAATGATAAAAAAAAATTCCGAATACATTCTATATATTTTTTAATTTCAAACTGTTCATTTTCAAGCAAAAACATAATTTCAAAATCTAACCCCACTCTAATTAAAAAAACTCAAAAACTCCGAAACCAAATGCCCTCTAAATAATAGATAATTGTTGCCCAGAAATTAAAATGACTTAAAATTCCAAATTCCCATTTCAATATAACAACAATTACTCTTTACTAAGCAAGAAAACAAGCTCTTTTGCAATGGCATTAAAAATAGCGGTTACCTTGATGAGCTGTCCTTTGACGGCCTCGGGGCCAAATCCCACAACTTTGTCACAGAAAGCAAGTCCAGAGGCTGCCACACTCAACTCACATGCCTCACCACCACCACCTTCAGCTGCCGCACTCTCAGAGGCCTGCAACAGTTGAGACAAAACTCCTTCCAAAGCTGCAAATGAGACCCCAAAACCACCAATGGCATCTCTCCTCCCAAACAAAGCAGGCTTCGCTTTTACTTGCAGCTTCTCTTGGTTGAAATGGCGGCTGTTTGAGACTTTGACAGTTGATGTGATAAGATTTCTGTTATGACAGTTGAGAAGACTTCTGGGTTTGCATTTGGTGTTTCTACTTGTAGTACCAAATGAAGACGACAATGCAGTTGAACTCATCTCCAGTTCTTCACCACCACCACCAAGCGCTTCACAGATAGGACTAGATTTCTCTTATGTGGCAAACTACTCCCATTCTATATCCAATCCAAGTGGGCTCAAGTTAAATGGGCTATTCTGAAAGATATCTGGGCCTCCCAGAAGTCAACTCTAAGTCCAAATACGTGAGCCCAACAATTGGGTGCACTAACACCAACATGGTGGGGCGAGAAAGAAGCAAAAATCAGTTCTTACACAATAAGGAGCATGTTTTTAAAATATTTAGAGTAAATAACAGTAAATATCAAATTTATCAGCTAAATTATTTTATTTACGGCTTGTAATTATGTTATTTATCTTGTAAATTTATTATTTATCTTAAATATTTTAAAATCTTATTATTTACTTTTAATTATTTTTATAAAAATATTATTTGCTATAATTTTCCGTTTCTAAAATATTTGGAGTTATAGCAGACTTATCATGTACATTATTCATTTACATCATATTTTTCAGGTAAATTATTCGTTTACGTCATGTTAATAGGTTATTTACCTAATAAATTTTTCATATACATGATACATATCATTTCCTCTAAATATTTTAAAAACTTGCT
Organism: Ficus erecta; assembly: GCA_008635985.1. Taxonomy (NCBI): domain Eukaryota; kingdom Viridiplantae; phylum Streptophyta; class Magnoliopsida; order Rosales; family Moraceae; genus Ficus; species Ficus erecta. The sequence continues at coordinate 36,183 of BKCH01002145.1, forward strand.
ATTTAATTCATATTTTTTTTAATCAAAATGTTATTTACCACAATTTCCCTAAAATGTAGTAGGACTAAGAATGGACGTACATTCATGTGGACTTGTACTAATTTTGATCAATTTATTTATGGGTAAGGAAGAAACGACCTTTAGACACACATCACTTGATTAAACTTTCATTTTAGGTTCCTAAGAATCAAATCAACGCAAAAGTTCATTTCTAACAAAATTAGAGCCCCAAAAGATGTGTTCTCATGTTGGGTGATCTCTCAAAATTAGTTTCCACACCCTTTCTGCATCATTCGAATTCCTATCCAGAGCATACATGTAAGAAATAAGACTATAAACCCCATCATCATTCTCTGGCTTCACATCACTCAACGCCTGCTCAATCATTCTCTTAGCCATCTCAACCTTTCTACGCTCCTTACAAGCAGACAAGAACGAGGTCCACACAATAACATCAGGTTTCAGTTTCATTGTCCTTGTGACATCATAAGCTTCCTCTACCATCCCCACTTTCCCATACAAGTCAACCATGAATCCATAATGCTGAATCCTAGGCTCCAATCCGCATTCTTCAATCATCTCGAAAAATCTCCGGCCTGCTGCGACAAGTCTTGCATCCTCTCAGGCATGTATAATCCCAGTAAATGTCACTTCATTGGGTCTAACACGGTCTTTTTGCATCGTCTCAAACAAGGATAGGGCTTCCGTACCATACCCAAGTCGTGCCATGCCGCAAATAAGCACAGTCCAAGTCATGACATTCCTCTCCTGCATTAAATCAAACATCTGGAGGGCACTGCTGATGGACCAGCACTTGGCGTACATGTCAACTAAAATCGTCCCGAGTTGGACCTTCAATTGGCAACCATTCTTGGCTACAAACCTGTGAACCGATTTCCCTTCCAACAACCTGCGAAAGCCCATAAGGGCACAACCCGACAGAACCGCTTCCGCTGTTACCTCGTCGGGGTATAGGCCTTCCTTGATCACCATATCTCAAAACAAAGTTAAACCTCACGTGTACGTTCGACCATTGGTGTAAGCAGCTATCATCGAGGACCACGAAGTGAGATCTCTCTCGGGCATCTCCATGAAGACAGAATTCGCCTTCTCAACATCCCCTAATCTAAAATACCCCACGATCATAGTGTTACACGTGACCGTGTTTCTCTCAGGCATTTCATCGAACAGTTTGCAGGCAGCAGCAAACGAAGTGATAGCGTACGCATCGTGAAGAGATGTAGCCACGTAAACATGAGAGATGAAGCCAAGCTTGAAGATGTGGGCATGGAAGTGTTTGTTGATTACCAGGTTGTGTGACTTGGCACACAATTTGTTAGTTCAACTGAGAAACTCGAGTCTTATAAAAGACGCAACTCTGGGACAGATTTTTTGTGCATTAGTGAATAGATGGAGAGAGCTTTTTGAGGGGAAGAGGCATTTATTATGGCCAAAGCAAAGGTTGTAAGGCTTTTGGCACACTAAGAAAATGGTTGGTTTCTAGGTTTGGTGACCCATTTTCATTTATATTTTAGATTTACAAATTGATGTTGATGTTGAACTTTGTTCCATGTCTAATTGACATTGGCCATTTTCCCAAAGTGAGAGTTTTTTGGGCCACGAAGTAGACTGACTAGAATGAAGACAAGTTACGAAAAATAGGACACGCTTAAAGTGCCCAGATTCGGGTCGAGTCCCCAGCCTACCAAAAGACGGAACCCAGATTCGGGTTCCCCACCCCCCAAAATCCCAGCAGAAACATGCCAGTTCCTCCCTTTACTTCGCGCCGGCGTTAGGGTCGAAGTGAGGGGTGGGTGGGTTCGCTTGAGGTTAGGGAAGGGGTGGGTTCACCAATTTTGCATTTAAATTTTTAATTGTTTTGGGACTATTTTAGATTTTTCGTTGAATTTGGTGTTAATTTGTTGTTGTAATTTAGATTCCACGTGCCCAGACTTATTTATTTTTGGCTGAATGGGTTTATGGAGAATTGGAAAGAAAGAATCCAGATGAATGAAGAATTGACAAACCCATCTCTCCCATCCGCAACCAGTGTTATTATCTCCAATGTCGGCGAGCGACTACGGTGATGCTGGATACTTGAGAGAGAAATTAAATTTGGTTTCTAAAATTAAAAATTATAATTTTTTGGTAAGCACTTTTTCGAGCTTTGATTTTTGAAATGGACATGGACATAGCAGAATAAAGAGGAATGAACTCGATTGGGAGATATGCACGAAAAGAGAGAGCAGCGAGAAAGAGAGAGGAAATGTTATTCTTTTATTTTGTGGGTCCCTTAAAACTTACATGTCAGCAACCATGTAATTTGGGCGCGCTCATAACTTTTCCTTTGTTTATGGTAAATTTGTCAAGTTTGTCGTAAATATCTCAAACTCATCATAAAATACACAACTTCTTCGTAAATTTTGCAAGTCAATCGTTCAAATTTGTAAGTTTTTCGTTATCTTTATTCTATAATTTACGATCACTGAGTAAATTTTGGGATCGTTGCTTTTATTTTGGGATTGTGGATCATGAATAAGTATTCAACTATTATTTTTTTATTCTATCTTGTCATCCCCAAATTAATTTTATTTTAAGAAAATCCATGAATTGATACTTAACAACTAAAAAATGTAAAATTAAAAAATAAAAGGAATTCATTTAGAAAAAAATGAATAGAAAAATCATTTTTTTTTTTTTTTTTTTTAAGATGAAGAAACTTAGGAATACTAAGCTTTCAAAAGTACGTGGATTTTTTTTTTTCTTTTTGTAAATTCTGGGATTGCAACTTGAGTTTTGGGATCGGGGGCATCTCTTGATTATTTAATTATAGTTGATAAACTGACAACTAATAAAAAATCGTCATTTTCTAATTATACGATCGTTAGCTGTATCTTAGCATTTTAGGTTATATCTTAACATTTTTGTGATCCGCTATATGTTCCTTGCGATTGTAAGTTGAATCATACGATCACTACAAAATTGTGTAACAGGTCTTCCCACGGTTTTAAACTAGACCAACAACCAGACACCCAAGGAATGACTTTGAACTGTAGTTGGTCTATAGTTTTGAGATCATCAAGTAAGTTTTACGATCGGTATATCTTTAATGCGATTGTAAACTGAATTACGCGATCGTTAAAAATTCATGTCAGTGACCTTCTCACAGTTTTGCAGAAGACCAACTACCAGACACCCAACAAATAACTTTTGAACTATGGTTGGTAAACTAACAAATTGAAGATAAATCACACTCTCTATTTTTGTATCATTGAGTAAGTTTTAGCATAAATACCCTTTTTTTTTTTTTTTTTTTTTGCTATGGACAAATACCCATATCTGAAACATCTTCTTGTTTCTTTCTTTCTCTCTGTCTCACAGACTCACTCCTGTTCTGTTAGCTACTCACAACAACCCAACCAACATTAATATGCCTCACAATCTACGTTTTACCAGACTAACCAACATAAAACTGATCAAAATGCAAGAGTAATCGGAGGAGATTTTACTGATTTATGCTCAAATTCCTTCTTTTTTTTTTCACTATTCAACCGCCCTTCAAATCAAGCAACCAAAATGTGAGCTTTTTGAAGCCTTAAAAACCAATATGGCTCTCTAATCAAAATTGAAAAACAAACATCAGGATGAATTTTTTTTAGGGGGTGTTTGGTAACCGGCTAAACTGTACTTTTTAATCTCAATTTTTGTCTTTTTCTGAAAAGTCAACAAAGTTTATAACTACTTTTTAAAAAGTCAACTCAACTCAAACTTAAAAATTTCAACTCAACTCAAACTCACCTCATTCATCAAACACCCTCTTAATCTTCTCTCATTTATTTTTGTCATTTATAAAATTATTATGTAGGTCCCCATATTTATTTAGTTTTAATTGCCTTTACTTGCCTAGTAGGTTGCCCTTTTATACTCTTACTTTATGTGCCTCGTGTCGCAAGCATATTTCTCAACACGGTGCCAGAATTTTCAATTACAGCACCATAGTATAATCCTGAAAAATAACAATAATAAGCGGGAAGTTCAAATTAAAACTATTAAAGGACTTGTCACGTAAAGTAGTTATGTTCAGCAGTAGATCGGAATGGAAACCCAAATTTTTTTTTTTTCATCCGCCATCAAATACAATGCATATTGGATTTTTTTTTCCCTCACATCGGTGGGGAGTGAGAAACTAATGTTGCATTTAAGTGCTTATGAGTTTTTTTAGTCAACAATTGTATGAAAGTTGTAACTTAATGAGATCTATTTATGGGTTTATTTGGTTCCTTCTTCGGAAGACCATTATGATCAATCTGCCATATGAAAATTTGTGTGTATTCTTGTTGTCTGTATCAAAAAAATATTGCTTTTTTTTTTTTTTTGATTGAAAAATTAGGATGGATGATATTTTTAGTCACCTAATCTAATAGATGACCTAACTTTTTCTTAATTAGCAAAATGATTGTTTGTTATATTTTTGGAAATTTGGTGATTCTAGTGATTGACTAATAATCGATCAGTGATTGACTATGAAATTTGATATTTACGTTATGATCAATCTAATTGACCATAATTTAATAATTGATTGATCAAATTAGTAATATTATGTGATCAATCATTGATTAACCATTTAAGAAAATTGATTAATCATTTTAGAATAAATGTATTTTAATATTTAACATAGTTAATCATTAATTGACTGAAAATTTGTTGATTTTAATGATGGTCAGTAAGTGATTGATTATAGTTAATCAGTGATTCACTACAAAAATCAATTATTATGGTCAATCAGTAATTAACGATACAATATGATCAATCATTGATTGATCATTTACAAAATTGATTAACCATTATAAAGAAAGAAAAGCTTTTGAATTAATTTTTAAAAACTTAAGTCTTTAAAATAATTTTTAAAAACTTTGACAATTTATTAAGGAAAAAAAAAATTCATTTAAATATAACGGTGGCTGTGGGCCTCATGCAAGATCCACGGCTGCACAGTTTGCGACCTTCCAGGTTGGTCATTGCCTTTCTCTTGTGTTTTGAGTAGAAGTTTGATTTTGGTGGATGTTGGGAAGTAGTTCCTATGCTGTGATCAATGTCGGAGTTATAACGGGTCGAATAGTGGTGGCCGTCTTCATTGATTTTTTAAAAACTAAAAATTTGCACGTTTGAAAATTTATGAATTATTTATTTTGCACTACTTAGATTTAATGATTTTACGTATATCCCTACTAAATTTAATCTTTATTTATTTATTATTATTATTATTTTCAGATAGTGGGTTCAATATAGAATCCTTCAAAATCTACATGGTAATTTCTCAAAATCTATATGGTAATTTTTGAAAAACAATGTAATATAAATTTTTTTTTTCATTTTTCATTTTATTTATTTATTTTTTTAAATGTAATATACGCCTTACTTAAATGGAAGGCTAACTCCGCCATTGGTCGTGATTGGAAAGCATTTTCTCGTATTAGTGTAGGAAAGAAATCTCGTTTCTAAGTTTTTTTTTTTTTTTGGTTAATTTATTTCAATTAATTTATGACATTTTATTTTGTTCTAGATGTCTTCAAAGAATGGAACAATTAAATTAGAGTTGTTTGGCCATGCATTTTAGCAATTTAGCCAAATATTTAAACACAGTTGATTTGCTTCCATATGTGTCTTTTTTTTTTTTTTTTTTTTCCTCTTTTAATCTAAATACATGAAATTTCTTCTTATGATATGAGATCTACTGAAGACCTTCCATGGGTTTTGAAAATCATGTACAGTAATCCTCATTCACTCAACATGCTAATACCAATTTAGTAATTTTATTGAAGAGATGTTCAATCTCTTCCTTATGCAGAATAATTGGCGATTTTTATTTGAAGTGTAAATTAGTTTATTTGCTTCAACACTACATTTGGTCTCTCAATGTTAATTTTCATATACCAAATGCTGCGGCTAAGCTTGCTAGCTGGAAATTTAATACCCTTTTTATTTTTATTTTTTTTGCCCTTTGGTAGTTGATCTGCCGGGCCTCTTTTGATATACAAATTAATTAATCTCTTTTTGAAATTACTTAAATTTCGTTGGTTCTGTATTGCCTACGTTTATCATGACATGATTATTATCTAAGGAAGATTAAGATTCCTTAATAGATCAACTTATGTGCAAGATTAATTCAAAGTCTAATTAAACCAGTATTAGATGTTTGACATTAAATTGATTATTGTACAATAATCTCTCTCTGAACATATGGGGATCAATGACAAATTCATAAATTTTGGTCAGAACAGGACTAATGACTACAACGAAAATTTAACCAAAATAAAAATTTAAGAAATATTACGATCATCTCAGACATATTTTTATGCCCTAAAATGCTGCATGATAACTCAAGTAAACTATTATTTATTCATTAATCTCCCATTTGAATTTTATTCTATCATTAAGAGAAAGAGAGGGAAAACTAGTGACAAAGAACTTTAACAAATCCCAACATTGTTGACACTTATCCTCCATTCAATTGTATACACATGTACTTAAAAAATAATGTTTTAGATATACCATGATCATATCTAGTTGATTTTCTATCTAATAACTTTATGATGCATAATTTTAACATTCTTTTCAAGGAATTATTGTTTGTGCTTTTCTTTATGTGCACTATTGCAAAAATAAAAAATTTAAAAAAAATGAGAGAGGAAAAACAAACACTTATTTCACCAAACATTCCAATATATTGAAAAAGGGGGAAAAAAAAAAATCATGTTAAGTGTTTGGATATTAGTTGGACTTCAGTTTATATGTAATATTTTTTTTTTCTTTTCAATTATCGAGGGGAATAAAATAAAAATTTTTAAGGGACTTCCATAATTTTTTTAAAGAGGGTTATAAGTAAATTTTCACACTATTTAAACTTCGAGATTTTAAAATTTGGGCTTAGAATTGAGAAATTTAACATTATCCATAGAGTAAATTTGAGGATTGTCACTCAAAAAAGCATAACTCTATAATATTATCCAGTATATAGTGACTTCATGATTTTTGACATTTTATTAGATAAGTAAAAGATCAACTTATAATGTCTTTTCAAAATTATCTCCACCAGTCAAAAAGGTAATATGGTAAATTAAAACAGATAGTCTAATAAAATTCCTTCTAACAATCGGAGTCAAAATGGACCATTGACAGTCTTCGGTTATCGAAGACTATTCTGTTAAAATACTTATGATCATTTAGCATACTACTTTTGGTAATCAGTATGGACTTTAGTTATCGACGCCACTCTCCAATCATAAGAGAGTATTCTGATAGATACCAAAAGTATTCTACTATATAGTTTTTTGTACTCTACTAAATTATTATTAATATTTCACGAAACTCTTATTTTTTATATTCCATTGGATTTTCATAATTTCTTAGCGGATTATTATCGTATTTTACCATATAATTTCTTATTTGACCATATTAATAAAAAATATATAAAATCATGTTTATAAAAAAAAAATTATTTGTTATTTAACCCCCAAAATTGAAAAGTGACATATTGAATAAAAACCACCCCCCCCCCCCCCCCCCCCCCGCTAATTTCCTTAAAAAAAAAAAAAACCAAAAATTGACTAGAAAAAATCAAAACACCTCAATGGTGTATGATCTGCCAAGTGCAATACCTCCACCGTACAAATCACCATCGTCCGTCGAGGTTAGTCGCAGAGAGAGATCACGTGAAGCCGAATCGACACTGAAAAGAGATCCATGAGACAACATGAAGCCGAAACGACATCGGAGAGAGATCCTTGTTGATCGCGTTGTGCTAATCAATGTCGAAAAGTGATCGTGCGTTTGAATCAACGTTGTCCGTCGCAAAAAAAGATTGTGATCTTGAGAGAGAAGGGAGATGAGATGGAACTTAGAAGGAGATCGTTGGCGATCTTGTGACAGCCAAAATCTCAAACATAGAGAAGTGGAAGCAAGAAAGATAGGAAAGAAAAAAAAAATCAATCAGATATGACATTGATGGATAGAAATGTCTTTTAAAAAAACACAATCAAAATAAATAAGGGGGTCTATTCTCACCCCTTGTTCACTTTTTTCACACCCTCATTTAATAAATTATGTTATTCCTTAATCACCCACAATTAAATTACTTTTAATGACAAAAATGATCAAAATATACTATTCACACACCTCATTAAAAAATAAAAATAAAAACTAAAATTAAAATTTTTTTAAATATAATATAAAATGCTTGTTAATGCCGAAAACGCCTCCGGCAGCAACACCCAATGTAACATGGTTGTCTGGTCAGAACAGGCTAGTCACTCCGCCGTCGATCACCTGCAAAATGGAAGCACCTCGGAAGGATGCGGAAACCGGTGTGGTGTCTGCCGCGGGCACTCCGATGCTTAAGTCAGCAAGGAAACTGATTAGCGTAGGGAGAGACAGAGATTTGGCAAGGCAAAATGACCATAGCTGGATTTGTGTGCTTTTTCTGTATTTATAGGCGTCCTCCCCGGGTTCGGGTGCTTGGGACGACCCGGTCGGGTCGGCTACCTAGGGCACCCGGTGGGTGGCTAGGGTTTAGGCCTGCAGGGGCTATCGGCCCAATGGACGGGCGCCACGGGTGGCTAGGTTTAGACCGTCGTGTAATCCCCCTTCGAGGGGCGGATTACACGACGGTCCCAAGGGACCGTCGTGTAATGTCCCCCCCGAGGGAGGGATTACACGACGGTTCCCCGGGACCGTCGTGTAATCCCCCTTCGAGGGGCGGATTACACGACGGTCCCAAGGGACCGTCGTGTAATGTCCCCCCCGAGGGAGGGATTACACGACGGTTCCCCGGGACCGTCGTGTAATCCCCCTTCGAGGGGCGTATTACACGACGGTCCCAAGGGACCGTCGTGTAATGTCCCCCCGAGGGAGGGATTACACGACAGTTCCCCTGGACCGTCGTGTAATCCCTCCCTCGGGGGGGACATTACACGACGGTCCCGGGGGACCGTCGTGTAATCCTTCCCTCGGGGGGACATTACACGACGGTTCCTTGGGACCGTCGTGTAATCCGCCCCTCGAAGGGGGATTACACGACGGTCTCAAGGAACCGTAGTGTAAAGTCGGACTTTACACGACGGTTCTTTGGAACCGTAGTGTAAAGTGGCTCCGCGACGCACTTTACACGACGGTTCTTTGGAACCGTAGTGTAAAGTGGCTCCGCGACGCACTTTACACGACGGTTCTTTGGAACCGTAGTGTAAAGTGACTCCACGAGGCACTTTACACGACGGTTTTTTGGAACCGTAGTGTAAAGTCGGACTTTACACGACGGTTCCAAAGAACTGTCGTGTAAAGTCCCTCGCGGAGCACTTTACACGACGGTTCCTTGGAACCGTCGTGTAAAGTCCGACTTTACACGACGGTTCCAAGGAACCGTCGTGTAATCTCCGTCGTGTAATGTACTTTTTGTAGTAGTGGGGTAAATTTTTTATATTTAATTAATTGATTATCTAAGTAAGTGTGTGGGAAAAGTATACAAGGGACCCAC
>BKCH01002146.1:0-59141 GCA_008635985.1 Ficus erecta
AGAATGCCAGCTCCAGTTCGTTAAAGACTAGTTAACGCTGCCAGATTTCATAGATGGCAATTAATGGGATAAATACTAGTTGTACAGTGTCGATATTCATCATCACTAATAATTGCATCACTTTATTAGTATGCTAATCCATATCTTACACGACTATATAAAATGACGGTTTATTAGTGGTATTAAGATATAGTGACAGAATATAAAAAAAAAATGTTAACTTTGATACAAAATTGAAAAATATATATATATATATATATGTGTATTATACTGAATTTGGACGAATTAAACTTTAACTTTTAGGACCCGGTTTAAGTACTTATGAGAAATTTTAGCTATATACAAATTAAAATTTGAATGTAGACACGCAGTCAAACTCAATCATGATCTTTACTCTTAATCAGTATATATATATATAAGTGAGACTACGTTTTAGTCACCATCAAATATCTTGTCAAGTATAAAATTGATGCTCTTAAGCACCAATCCAGAAGTGCACTAAAGTAAATATAGACACTTTAATATATTAATTGTTAATTCTTTTCAATATATTTTCATCAATATTATTGTAAATAAACTCTCTTGATACAATAATACGATCTTTCATGAAACGTTGATATTTACCAATATGTGTATGAGTTATTTTTCAATATAAATTTCGGCTTCAAAGTCGAGATTATCTAATAATTTTTCAATAAATTCAAACCTTCCGTAATGCCGACATTTCATTTTAGTTAAAAAAAAAAAAAAAAAACCACCTAGCCAATGTTCTCCCCTTTTAGCACTAGGAAATGATTGCGATTAACAAATAAAGCTATTATGTGTGATCCTATTATATATAAATAAAGGATCTCAAACTTAACATGAGTATTTATGATTAGGTTTAAAATAAACGTAGTTATATAACTGTTAATGGCGATTAAAAAAAAATTCTTAGCATACCATTCAAAATTTTGTTTTTTTGTCATTGCAACTATAACTTTACGGTAAATAAATCAGTTGACTCCATCACAGGATTTAGAGTATAAATTCCCTCCTTCAAGTTTAAATAAATATTTAATTAAATAACTAAAATTATTTGTTTCTCTATTTAATTAGGGCAATTACCTGTTGTGAAAATTGTGAGTAAATAAATATGAAACATCGACCGTAAATAAGGATGGCCGGGACACCAGGGATGCGGCTTGGGCGTAGTAGGTATTGACGCCTAGCTTGAAACAACCTGACTTTGAGAAAGAGGGGGGGCGCGCTAGCTTACTAATAATATAGTGCCTTGTTTTGGAATTAGGTAGAACGGGGAGAGGGGGAAGGGAGAAGCAGGGCTCGAAGAACGATCTGAGCGGTGCAAGAATGCGGGGAGAAAGTGATAACAAGCAAGAAAACGAAAGCGCTAACGCCCAGTTTCATTTGTTCGGTTAATTTCATTTATACATTTTTTTTTCCGTATTTTTATACATTAAATTTATAAATTGTATCCATAGGGTTTTTTTTTTTTTTTGTTAAAGTATATATCTCACATAATTATCAAATAATCAATGATTATCAATTTCATTTATTTGTGAAAAATTCAAAGGCGATGGTTGTCTAGGTCCATCTCAAAGGCAAGCATGGCAGCTAGCAGTACGTTGAACTTTAAGATTAACTTCGTTCTGTTATTATTAAGGATTTATTTTATTCTGCTTCTTCCTCCTCGGTACATATTACGTACACGGTATAAGAGATGCACCGACAAATGTGATTAGTTCTTCATTAATTAACGCAAATATATATTGATAATTCCTCTAATATATATAATTCTTTAATTATGTTGACAGATTTTGACTTTATATAGTCTGGTCGCAAATAATTACAATGTAGGGACGAATAGTGAAGCATATGATTAGAACTAGACATGATATATTTTGACATGCGTCACAATCAAATGAAGGCCATGAAGAATATTTAACCAAATTATTCGTTAAAAAATAATAATGCATGTGTAGTGGTGATTGGTGAAGGTGGGGCACATTAGCTTTGCTGGTATCCATTTTGGTGGATGCGACTGAGGAATGGAGCCCGAAATTATTTTTAAGGAGGTTTCAAATAAACTAAAAAATTTTAACTAAAAATTAAAATACAAAAGTTTTAACTTTAGTTTGCCAATTATATCTTTGATTTTTATGTCTAAAACTAAGATTTCTATGTCTAAAATATGATACTTAAAAATAAAAACTTAGGTTATTATTATAAGTTAAAAAGAATTATACAACTTTTTGTAATTACAGAATCTTTAGAAGGCAACAAGGGAAAAAAAAAAAAATTTTTTTTGCAAAACTTTTGAATTTTGGGTCCAAAGTTCAAAGGAGCCCTTGGGCTCTATGAGACTCGTGGCTATTAATTTGTAGTCTAAATTACATAACGTTTATGAAGGGGTTGAAATAGTGCTACTGTCTAAAATATAAAAAATAAAGTTTCGTCTTGATTTAAATTGTACGATTATGTATGGTCAATAACTAGATATATATATATATATATATATATATTTAAAAGCCGGATACAAACCTCTTATGATAGGCTATTCCAACCGTAAATATCTCTTGTTATTCGCAAATTTGTATATCATAACATTTCATTGTTGTCTCATTCCACAAGCTGTATGGGAGTGACAATAAAGTCTCCTATTAAACTACCACATTTTGGTTGATGTTATATCAAAATGTAATAAAAACGACATTGTCTAAATATGCTAATGATATAGTTAGAAAAGAGAGAACGAAAACGATGATGCTCTAAGTAAACGAGTGACCAACAGAATAGGCCTCAGAGTAAATCGCAAGAATTAATAAAATAACATAATGCATAATATTAATAACAGAATCAAGAATTTTTTTGAATTGAGACTAACAAATAATACAGAAAATTAAAAAAAAAAAAATACTGGAATTAATGTCTTACAATTGTCCCCAACTGATTTTTTTTTTTTTGACTAAATAAGATATTGTATTATCAAGCCACTAAAGGGCAAGAGACAAACACCGGCAAAGGGACAAGCCCATAGGACAGAACCTGAAATAAGAACGGCTAGGGAACCACCAAATGGACCTAAAATCCACAAACCAACGGGACAACACGTAGGTAATCAACCCACTCGGGGGAAGCTGCAACGATCCCCTATCCCAAAAACGGAGGATAACTCCTACAACGGGTGACGCAAACGCAAGATCTGCCACCAAACAACACCCAGCCAAACAACGACTAAAACCCGATCAATAAAACCTAGATCAATACACAAACCTACACGAGAGACCAGAGGGGAAACCTCCGCCCTTGTTGCAAACAAATACAGAAAGCATACAAAAGAAAAAATGGGAAACACTACAACCTCCGCCAAAGCCACACCCATCAACACCGGAGCAACCATCGGCGCGATCGGACCATTGAGGAAAGAAAGCCAATAGCAAGGCGGAAAAACCGGCTATGTGTGAGGGACGCAAGCCACCCACAATGGACAACGCAGGCCCACACATCGACCCAACCCCCTCACCACCGCTCTGTAACCCAGCTCTCGTGGTATCCACAAGCCCTTGTGACAGAAGCGCCCGATTCTGAGGACGATGAACGGCGAGCTCCCCCGCAAGTAACGGAGGTCGGCAGCCCAATGAAAGGCTGGACCACCGGCCCCAGATCTTAAAAACCTCAATTTTTCTCAGAGCTTCTCTCTCTTCTTTCTCTCTCTCAAAAATTCCTTTCTCTGTTCGTTATCTTATAAAGGCTTTATAATTACTATCTCTTGGACATGATATGGAAATGGGACTAGAATATCAATTTTTAATTTAGTCGGGACTTTTGTTTGTATTTTTTAAAAAAACCAATACCTATTTATGTCTGTTTTTTTTTTAAAAAAAGAGTGGAATTACCAAGAGGAAGACCGGAAAAATAAAAAAAGAAAGAGTAATGCTAAGAACACCAACTCTAATCTTAACTTTTGAGTATTAATTCACGTGTCATATTTTCATTGGTAGATGTAATCAATTGATGTGACAATGCTTTTTAAACACTTGTCAATAAAAGAATGACAACTCATATGCCACATAGGTTGGTATTCAAAAGTTGTGTTAGAGTTAGTGTCCTTAGCATTTTTCAAAAAGAAAAATGAGAAAATAATAAGGGTTAAACTTAGACCTGTATCAATTATTTGTAGATGTGATAATCACTTTCTTATCAGGTCACTTCTTTTATTGGCAATGCACACACGAAAAAAGATTATGTATCCTAACGCAAATTAAGGCCATATTCGGCCGCCCGCTTGATAAAACTTTTGTTTTTGCTTCTAGTCAGTAGAAGAAGAGAAGCAAAAGTTATGGTTTCTAGTAAGTGTGTGAAATCAAAGAGCTTTTAAGATCAAAATGATCTTTAAAGTTTTCTAATAAGTCAAAAAAATGTTAAAATGAAGTTTATAATATTTAATTTAAATTTAGTTACAAGTTTTTAAAGTCTGCTCAGAAGAGTTTTTGTCAGAAACTGTATTTTTTAGCTATGACAGGAGGCACTTATTGAGACTAAAACTCTTCTTACAGATCATCCAAATGTTTCTAGAAGTTGCTTTTACACCCAAAAAACCAAAAGCAGCTTTTATAAAGCTCTACCAAACATGTATATCTTTACTCTGATCTTATACACATATATGTATATATATGTTTTGGTTGTCCAGCTATAATATTGGACGAGATCATGACCTTTGTTCATGAAACATATCTTTATACAATAATATTTACAACTTTACAAATTTCATATAAAATTATCACAAATGCCTTAGAACACCTTTTCGACATAATGTTTGACCTGATCTTCAACTTGAATGAAGACGAACCCTATAAATCTTCTATCTTAATTATACGTTCCCCCAATATTTCCACCGGGCAATTGATACAATAATAATCAGCAAGCATATATAAAGAACAATATATTAAGGATAAATTTCAATTTTTCATCTTCAACTTTACGCTTTGTCACAAAATGTTTTCCTAACTTTAATTTATAACTATCTGCTCCCCTAAATTTTGAAATTTTTTACAAATTTTTTTCCTCTGTTAAATTTTTGACTGAAAATGACACATTGTGTTCATCCACAAGAAGAGTTGGGATATTGAATGTGTAATTACAAAATTACCCCTAAAATTAAATTAATAGCTCTGAAATTAATCTAATAGAATAAATATCCTTAAAGTCACAATATTACATTAAACCCCAGGAAGGGAAAAAAGAAAAAGAAAAAAAAAAAAAACCCATTGGCCCGTCGGAGAAGAAAAGGCAAAAACCCAAATGGAAAAATGAAATAATGATGGAGAACGTCAAACAAGGTTATACCTACGATCAATCACCAACGGGGAAAAAAAAAACAAAAAACAAAAAACAAAAAACAAAAAACAAAAAACAAAAAAAAAAAAAATGAATTTTTATTTGCTACTGAGAAAATAAAGACTTTCGGGAGAAAATTTGAATATTTGAATATGGGTATTCATTTGAAGAAGACTGTAGATCATTGCGCAAAAAATTGCCGCCATTGTTGAAGTTCAATGGAAGCAGATCTAGGTGAGGAACTAGTGACAAATGTGAGGAGAGATGGATCAGGTGAGGATTTAGCGAAGGAGGCCGACGACATGTGCACTGCACATGTCATTTTCCATCAAAAATTTAACTATGGGGGAAATTTGTAAACGTTTTAAAGATTAGGGAGAACGGATGTAACAAATAGAAGTTTGGAGGGCATTTTGTGACAAGACGTAAAGTTGATGGGGAAAAATTGAATTTGGTCCATATATTAATTGCTTTCAGTTGTAGCAGCAGGATTTATACTCGTCTCCTGATTTTCATTGCTTTAAACTTGATGATCATTTGCGTCACAAGTACTGCAGATGCACTGATGATTGAATTTAAGGACTGTAGCATATATTTAATCATATATCCTTTTCTTCAATTGTGAACACAGTTCATTTGATAACCTTATTAGTTTATGAAATCGTAGTTGGACTATATGATGACTACTTTTTCCTGTACAATTATACGAAGCTTCAAGAATGTGGGTCGTGACATCCCGAATAACATGGGGACCATGGGGTAGTAGTACTTTTAATTACGGAAGGTCTTCGCTTGAGATTTTATACACATCTTCGTAAGTTCTTTGGGAATATTGGTGAATTTCGTGAAATATTGTTTATTCATATGTTATTTCCAGAAATTATTAATGATGATTGTGAATTATAATCGATTAAATTATGTATATCGTTTTAGGCAATTATAGGGCGAAAATAGATGTTTTTTAAAGAAAAATTATAAACATTACACATTGGAAAAAAAAAAATTAAAGAAAAATTATAGACATTACACAATGGGTTTTTTCCCTCCAAAAACTGTGGTTGAATGTCCACTTTCAAACTGCTTTTAGGAAAAATAATAATAATAAACTAAAAGTGCAACATAAGATATTTTACGTGCACATTAAATGATGGTTAAAACACTGTTGCGAAATCCATATTTATATATATATATATATATATATATATATCACGATGGAGAATTCCGAACTGTTGCAGTATCGTTCCAACCATCGTGAAATCCTACTTTTATAACAGTGTTTTAATTGTTCCTTATTAACGAGCGTGTGCATGTGTTCTCACAACTGCAGTCGAACGTCCATCCGAGAATGCAGGACCTTTCACCTTCTATTTTAACTCAACTTAACTATAGGCATGACGAATAAAAATAAAAAATAGTAACAGAAAATTATATGA
Source organism: Ficus erecta (assembly GCA_008635985.1). Taxonomy (NCBI): domain Eukaryota; kingdom Viridiplantae; phylum Streptophyta; class Magnoliopsida; order Rosales; family Moraceae; genus Ficus; species Ficus erecta. Next base: position 6,771 of record BKCH01002146.1, read on the forward strand.
ACTCCCCAGCACATGTTAGAAATGTTTTTAATTTATTTAAAATATTCTGTTCTTATGCAATAAGGATACAATTATCTTGTTAAATTTTGGAAATCTTACGTTAATTTTTGGATAATGGACCAAAACTGAAAAAGAAAAAAGAAAAAAAGAAAATTCTTAGACTATTTTACCAAAACTAAAAGTTTAAAAACCAAAGTGATTGCATGTTAATTGGGGATTAAGCAGGCTAATTATCTTTTTTTTTCTTTGTTTTAATTTTCTGAAAATTTGCATTCTGTTTTATTTATTTACTTATACTGAGGTGGAAGCTTGGGATGTCAACCCAAATTGACATGTTCTAGTTTTTTGTAATATATGTACAAGTTGCTCACTCTATTCATTAATATACTATAATGATTATTTTCATCTATATATCTAGGATCAGTCTTACTTTATCCCTTAAAATTTAAAACTCTTATTTTACTCCCAAAACTTTGAATTTGATCAATAATTTATCCATATTTTATTAGAATTTCAGTCAAAAACTTACGAAAAAAAGTGAATAAAGTGTAATATATATATATATTTTTTCGTTTGTTCGGGGTAAAGTATGATTAAATTTAAAATTTAAATGACAAAATGAAAGTTTTTAAAATTTAGGTGATGAAGTGAGATAAAGTTCAGGTAGTTAAGACCTTCAGCTAGCAAGAAAAACCACCAATGAAACCTTCGCTGAAATGAATAAATTAATTAATCATATGAGAACTTCCGACAATATTGTAATAACCAACCTTTTTACAATTTTACGATTTCTTTTTTTAGGAATCAAAAGTTGTATTATGTATGTTTATATGAAATTCCTGATATGATTTATCAGAATTAAAGTCTATGTATGATTTTATTCCGGTCATAGATTTGATCAGAATAATCTAAGGTATGTTTAAGACGAAATTGCAGTTTTTGAACAGTATAAAATTATACTGTGAGAAAATTATTATTTCGGATAGCGAAGTAAAAATCAAATTTTTGATTATGTAGAAAAGTCAAGCACAATATTTAGAGTAGGGAGAACCAAATGGATTTTAGTTCTAAGAACGATTTTTACGCAGTTCGGTTAAGTACAGATAAATTCTGGACTGTGGTTCAGAATAATCATACTGTTATTGGTAAGAACAGTATTTGTAAAATCTGTGTTAGCATTAACTGGACTGCATTTATGGAAGAAAGCCAAATGAGGCTTTAATTTGGGACACCTCATTTTGTGATGATTAATAGGAATTAATTGGATTTTTCTTAAATATGGAAAGTAAGTGTAATTGGAGGAAAATTGGCCACCAATGCCACCCATGTGGCCGGCCACTCTAGGGAGTTTAGGGGAGCAACTTGTCTTGCATTTTGAGGACTTAGATACAATGAGACAATAAAAATAAATCTAAGTAATTAAATTAATTTTTGTCTATAAATAGCATAGTGGTGGGGTTTGCCCTTGGTCCACAATAGACACCTCACTTATCTTGCTTCACACTCTAGTTCTCTCCTCTCCCCTCTAAAATCCGAAAATCCCAAGAGAGAAAACAAGCAAGTGTGGTCGGTTTTGAGGGAGAAATTCAAGAAGAAATTTTGTGATTCAAGCCTTGATCCACTACTAAGAGTTAGGTGAAATTTCTAAACCCTCTAAGCTTTTTATTTAAGTTTTGATTCAATTATTTTAAGGGTATTTGAGTTGGTTATGTAAGAGCATAAGCTCACTTATTTTCATGCAATGGTTTAGTTGATTAGTATGTGCTTGATTAAGGTTTTAGTAAGTTAGATTAGGGTTTTAGTATGCTAGATCTAGATTATGGTAAGCTAGATCTATTTTATGGTTTATATTTTTAAAGTTATGCTTTAAAAATTATTATGCTTGTGTTTATGTTTGTTAGATGATTTTATATGTCCCCAATATGCTTAGGATGTTTATGGTATGCTTATGTTGTGATTAGATGCTTGTATGAAGAACCAACATGAAAAATCAACTTAAAAACCCCAATTGGTAATAGTTTACAATATGGGTTAAATGAATGAAGAACAAGTGTATGTGATGGAAAACTGACGTAATACGCTGCATGTATGAATTAGGCTCACGGTTACGACCGTTCGAGGTAGGGTGTGCGTTATTTTGCGTAACCAACAATAAAATAAAAATCTGCCAGTTTTCGGATAAAACTGGGCAGTAATCTGGAAACGAATTTTTGAGGCCCTTAGAGGCAGAATTTGAGAAAAAGTTAAAACTGCAAAGTTGTAGGAAATTGAAAATCCTAGGGGGTTACGCGAACAGATTTGAAAAATAAAGCTCCAAAGGCTTTCGTTTTTGAGAAAACCCGAGACTGGCCATCCCAGACCCTATGCACGGCCAGAACTACTTCAATAAGGATTTTGAACAGTTTAAAAGCAGAATTAGGTTTTGATGAAAAAATGAAAGTTGCAGGACCTTATGAGGTCTACAACTTTCATGAAGGAAACTTTTTCAAATTCAAAACAGATTTTGAATAAAAAACTGAGTATTAAAAACTGAGCAGGAAATAGACAATTCCTGCACAGTATTTCCAAAACTGTATATGAGCAAGCAGTTCCTGCACATATACTGCTTACAGAAATTATTGAACAGTTTTTAATAAACGATTTTCAAAATGTCATAGTTTTTCTATCTTAATAAAATAAAGCAATTATGGTTTTATAAAATGGTTTAAAAAGAATTAACCAATGTTTTTATGAAGAAAAGAAATAAGTAAAATATGTTAAGTAATATGTTAGTCATAGCAAGACACATATTAATCGATTATGATACCAAAGATTATTATTGAGCTTAATAATCGAAGGTATACTTATAGTAACCTAATAGGTTACTAAATTTTTATACGTTAGATTTTTAAACCCAAGGTTACTTAGGATAACCAAATGGGATACCACGATTGGGCCTTAGTAACCCAATAGAACTTTAACCTAATTACGATTGGGCTTATACCCAAGGTTACTTATAGTAACCTAAAAGGATACTATGAAAGTATGACCAACCAGAATTGTATTAAGTAATTAAACAAAATACAGTTTAATTGTTTAGTGCCTTAAGGTTACATTTCAGTAACCGAATAGAATACCATGTTAGTAGGGGACATATAACTAGGGTAAATGCTAAATGTTGGTTAGGATACCAACATTTAATTAAATAATTTATGGTAAGATAAGATGATACTTATCTTACATTCCTCTTTTGAAAACAGGAAAGTAATCTGTTGTTGCGATTTATTGGAGCAACAAATTCAGCTATAGTATAACCAGTAAGTACAACTCCGCCTACAGCATAGGCAAATTGTTTTACTGATTGCATGTTTTTCAAACTCATGCTTTTCATGTATGTATTGCATATGATTATGTTTTATTAAGTCAACATCATGAAGCATGTTCACTAATGATAAGTTATATGGCAAGTGTAAGATTTAGTTTCAAGTGTGAAACTGTTTTAAGAAAACTCCTGTACAAGAAAATGTTAGTAAGTAAGAAGTTTAGTAAGTTCAATCGTGTCGTATCGACCTGCACTAGGTCAGGTTTGGTTCATGGATTGAGTTGGACAGGGCTGGCCGCCCCAACCACTCCATGACTGCGCGCCACGGTACGTACACTTATGATAGGTAAGGGCCCTAAAATATGCTAACATAAGAAAGCATAATGAAGCATAACTGGTTCATGCATTGTTTAAGTTCATAATGTTTTGCGGGTAAAATAGTTGTACTTGCTGAGCGAAAGCTCACAACTTACGTTTATGCTTGTAGGTAAGCTCCCTATTGGCAATGCTTGATACAAGATGATGCAGGCAGGGCTGGGCTAAACTGTGAAATTTTGGGATGGAACTACTACGCGTTTTGTTTTCAAATATATGTAATAATTATTGTTCAGTTTAATCAGTTGATTGTTAAAACAAGTTTAATACTTTAATACTTGAATAAGTATGTATGTTCGTTATAAGATATTATATTAGGTCGAGCTACCTTCATAAATTGATTATGTTTAAAAAAAAAAAAATATTCCGTATTTTCCACTAGTAAAATAAGTGTTAGTAATTACTTAAGATAGGTAGTGTAACGGCCCGCGTAGGTCGGGGCGTTACAGAGTTGGTATCAGAGAGGTTCCTGTCTTCCGATTTCACAGTCTGCCTGCCAGCTGCACCGTCATTGTAAGTTAAAATTATTTTCATGCAGAAATATTTTTTTTATGTAAGTGTAATATGATAGCTTGTATGTTATAGATCCGAGATTATGGACGACGATCGTGACGCTGCACTCGTGTTTTACGGGATGCAACCTTTACTGTTCGATGAGACTCGACGCACAGTATCGTTGACTGGATGGCTGTACGATATGGAGTCAATTTTCAGGATAAGCCATATGGAAGCTCACCTTAAGGTTCATGCTAGCCACTAGATGTCTAGCTGCGGAGGCTAGGATGTGGTGGTCGATCATTGGGAGAACCGGCTATGCCGGGAGGATCATGGGCGGACTTTCGCGCCTTAATTACTGCACGTTACGGGCCGTGGCCGAACGAGGACGCCAACCTGCCTGCTCGTGACCCCGACATTTACAACGACATGTACCATTGGCGTTTTCTTGGTTATGTTGCCGATTGGAGCGCGTACCCCAACGAGACGATGGGTCATTACTGCCGACGGTTTCGGGAAGCGATGATACCTTATATTCCCCATGACTTAGGAGACCCATTGATGCAGGCGTTATTTCTTATTTGGGAAGGACTACCTCCCAACGTCAGGCCTTTTGTTCCAGAGCCTGTAGTAGGGATGACATTAGAGGTTATGATACAGGCTATCATGGATGCGGAGGTGATAGTCCAAGGGATACAAGCTGCCGCTCCTGAGGAAGAAGACCAGTCGTTCCAGTCTTTGATTGCTGCTGTTGAGGAGGAAGCTGAAGCAGCGAATGATGTTTTGGACCCTGCGGATTTTCCTAACGACCTCGAAGACCATCCTGAAGATCCCCCTGTGATCATTATCGTGAGTGACGACGAAGAAGACTTAGAGCAGTGGGAGGAGCAGGAGGGAGTCATCGAAGTAGACTTAGAGCAGTGGGAGGAGCAGGAGGGAGTCATCGAAGAAGACATCGACGGTCTTGAGGAGCCGGAGGAAGATCCTGACGAGATCTTAGTCGACCATGCTGATTGGGACGCAGACTCCGATAGTTCTTCCGACATCACGATAGTATAGACCGTTTAGATCTAGGACGACTTTTTGGTATATTATTATTTTGATGTTAGGATTGTACATAGGATAGTTATGATGGTCAAGTGGTAGACACTTCCATCTTATTTTGACTTTGTAAATATAGTAAGTATTATGTAAGTAATGTATGTACACATCACTGTCTAAATGTGATGTACTTTTGTATTTGTACAAAAGAACAAGTTTATGTATGCCCAATGATGATATGATATGATGGTAAGTTATGGTATGGTATGATATTTTATGATAAGATATGATGAAATCGGTATGGATTTCTATATGATGATTATGATATGATAAGATGTTATGAAATTATGTGATACGATAAGATATGAATGGAAGATGAGATATTTAAAGTATAATAATATCTTTTCTTGTAATTAAGTAGGAGTTAGAAATGGTACGTCCTCACACGAGAGCGAATCCTAATCCGCAAGAGCCAGATCTTGCAAATGTAGTAGCTACCTTGCAACGACAGTTGCTGGAACAACAACAGGAAACGAACCGACTTAGAGAGCAGATAGCTCGTAGAGATCAGGTACCCCGTGCTAATGAAGTACCACCTCAAGATAATCCCGTACCCCCAGCAGCACCACCGGTACCAGAGGTTCACCAAGGGATTCCACAGAATTTAGAAGTCCCGTTGGCACCTGTAGGGATTCAAGTTAACCCACCCTTAGTTCGGGAAGACCTATTATTCGAACGGTTTAGACGGAATGAAGGCGCCCGAGTTTGAAGGAACTACGGACCCGATCGACGCCGACAACTGGTTAATAGATATCCAAGTAATTCTGGACTTTATGGGAATTACAGAACGGGAAAAAGTTCTCTGTGCTTCCTTTGCCCTTAAGAAGGATGCAAGGCATTGGTGGATGACAGTCCAGATGCGCAGAGATGTTCGCGGCGATGAGTTGGCAAGATTTTGTTGCTGAATTCAGGATGATGTACTACAACAGCGAAATCTTAGCGGCAACAATAGGATGAGCTCAACTAATTTGAAGCAAGGGTCGCTGACAGTGCTAGAAGCTGTCCAGAAGTTTGAACAGCTAGCTCGCCTATGCCCAGACCTTATACCGAACGAAACTACGAAAGTGAGAAGAATGATGAAGATGTTTCGAACGGACATCGCCAAGCAAGTTAGTGCGGGCAGTAATCCTCCAACCCTAGTATCCGACTGTATCAGTCGAGCAATAAGGGCCGAGTACTGGATTAACCAGGACAAGGAGGCAAGGGCTCTGATTTTCAAGGCTAAGAAGGAGGAGAAAGCTGTGGTGAAACAGTTGCAGCCCCGACAGAACCAGGAAATGTACCCGAAGGGTCAGAACAATAATTCTGGCCAAAGTTCCAAACAGTTCGGGAAGAATAAAAGGAGAGGGAATGCTTCTGGTCAGGGTCAGCAGAGGAACTACCCTCAAAAGAAGAACAACCGGGGAAATGAGGGAAATAACAATGACTTTCCAGTGTGTGCGCAATGTGGAAAGAAGCACCTGGGAGTATGTAGATTGGGGTCAAATGCCTGCTACCTTTGTGGAAAGGAAGGCCATTATGCGAGGAGTTGCACCTCGAACATCCCAGAACCAGAACCCTTCAGAATAGAAATGCAAACAGTCAGCTGCATGCGGCGCAAGCAAAAATCGAAGGCCCTTCGATCGCACAAGGGAGATTAGAAGCTCCTGAACCACAAGCCCGGATTTACGCCTATACAAGGGGAGATGCTGAAGCTGGGACTTCCCATGTGGTAACAGGTCAGATTTTTATCGCCACATATGATGCAACTGCTCTATTTGATTCTGGCGCCACCCATTCCTTTGTGTCGATGGAGTTTGCCCGGAAATTAGAAAGAGGTGTAGATAAATTAGAGCAACCTTTCAGAACCTCCCTTCCTTCAGGAGAAATTTTGTTGTCCGATCTTTGGATACAAAATGTTCCTATAGTTGTTTGCGGTAGAGAACTATATGTGGACCTCATCGCGATTAAGCTTCAAGACTACGATGTAATTCTGGGAATGGACTTTCCTAAGTAAGTACAACGCTAAGATTGATTGCCGAAAGCGTTGTGTCATGTTTAGTCTGCATGGTGAGGAAGAATTCAATTTCTACGGTCAGTCCCGAAATTCCTCAACTAGGTTAGTATCGGCGTTGAAGGCATGCAAAATGTTGGCTAGAGGATGTCAAGGATATCTAGCTAACATGGTGGACAAAGAGCAAGAGATGGAGTTAAAGCCGGAAGATGTTCCCATCATCAGGGAATATGTGGATGTCTTTCCAAAGGACTTGCCAGGACTTCCTCCCGAGCGGGAAATTTCTTTTGAGGTAGAATTGTTGCCTGGAGCTGCACCAATATCCAAAGCGCCATACCGTATGGCCCCAGCCGAACTCAGAGAACTCCAAGTACAGTTGCAAGAACTGTTGGACAAGGGATTTATTCGACAAAGCCATTCTCCATGGGGAGCACCGGTTTTATTCGTCAAGAAGAAGGATGGATCATTGCGGATGTGCATCGACTATCGCGAGTTGAATAAGCTTACGATTAAGAATAGGTATCCTCTACCTAGAATTGATGATCTTTTTGATCAACTTAGGGGAGCCGAAGTATTCTCGAAGGTGGACTTGCGATCGGGATACCATCAACTCAGAATCAAGGAGGTGGATATTTCTAAGACAGCTTTTCGAACACGCTACGGGCATCATGAGTTTCTTGTTATGCCGTTTGGATTGACCAATGCACCAGCTGCGTTTATGGATCTTATGAACCGAGTGTTCAAAGAGTACCTAGACAAGTTCGTCATAGTTTTCATCGACGATATTTTGATCTACTCAAGGTCCAGGAAGGAACACGAGCAGCATCTCAGGATAGTTTTGGAGACGTTAAGACGGAATCAGCTCTATGCCAAATTCACGAAATGTGAATTTTGGTTGGGAAGAGTTCACTTCTTAGGTCACGTGGTTTCAAAGGAAGGAATTTCCGTTGATCCTGCTAAAGTAGAGGCGGTCAATACATGGGCAGCACCCAAGAGCGTTACGGAGATTCGAAGCTTTCTTGGTTTGGCCGGATACTATCGACGCTTCATAGAAGGATTCTCCAAGATCGCAGCACCCCTTACGGCTCTTACTCGGAAAGGGAAGAAATTCGAGTGGACACAGAAATGTGAAGAAAACTTTCAAGAGCTCAAGAAGAAGCTTACTAGCGCTCCAGTGTTAATAATTCCTGATGTAGACGCAGGAAATTTTGTCGTTTATAGTGATGCTTCTAAGACAGGACTAGGAGCTGTCCTAATGCAGAAAGGAAATGTGGTCGCCTATGCCTCACGCCAACTGAAGGATCACGAGCGGAACTATCCGACGCATGATTTGGAGCTTGCAGCGGTGGTCTTCGCGTTAAAAATATGGAGACATTATCTGTATGGGAATAGATGTGAGATTTATACGAATCATCAAAGTCTCAAATACATCTTCACCCAAAAGGAGCTCAATATGAGACAGCGTAGATGGCTGGAACTCGTGAAGGATTACGATTGTGAAATCCTTTACCATCCCGGAAAAGCGAACAAAGTAGCAGATGCGCTAAGCAGGAAATCATCCGGTATGCTGATGTCTCTTGGAACGATGCCCAAGCCACTTCAAAAGGAGATTTCTGATTTTAACATGGAGATGATAACTGGGAAATTGGCTGTTCTGACTCTCCAGTCCAATCTCCTAGAATCCATTAAGCTTCATCAAGGGAAGGACTCTTTTCTGTTAAAGACCCAACTTTTTGGTGGAAAGAATAAGGAATTTAGGACCTCTTCGAATGGGCTAGTTTATTTCAAAGAAAGGATTTGTGTCCTAACTTTGAATTTCTTAGGAAACAGATCATGTCTGAAGCGCATGAGAACGCCAGTATTCGGTACATCCCGGAGCAACCAAGATGTACAAGGACCTTAGAGAAAACTATTGGTGGCCGAACATGAAGAATGAAATTCGCGGATTTCGTGTCAAAATGCCTAACATGTCAGAAAGTTAAGGCTGAACACCGGCAACCTGGTGGAGATCTTCAGAAAATAGAAGTTCCCAGAGTGGAAATGGGAACAAACTACTATGGATTTTGTAGTTGGATTACCCAGGACCACAAGTGGGAATGACATGATTTGGGTAATTGTGGATAGATTAACCAAATCAGCCCACTTTATTGCTATCAAGGCTACCTTTTCAGTAGAGAAATTAGCTGAAATTTACGTAACCCAGATTGTTAGGCTGCATGGAGTGCCAAAATCTATCATTTCGGATCGTGATGGGCGTTTCACCTCTCGATTTTGGAAAAGTGTTCACACGGCTATGGGATCAAAACTGAAATTCAGTACAGCTTTTCACCCTCAGACTGATGGACAATCAGAACGAACGATCCAGACGCTAGAAGATATGCTGAGGTCATGTGTTTTGGATTTCAAAGGAAGCTGGGATCAGAAGCTACCTTTGATTGAATTTTCTTATAACAATAGTTATCACGCCTCAATCGGAATGGCTCCATTTGAAGCGTTGTATGGAAGGAAATGTCGATCTCCTATTCATTGGCAAGAAGTTGGACAGAAGCAGCTTCAAACTACGGACTTCATCAGAAAGACCTCAGAAGATATCAAGACGATCAAGCAGAGACTCGACGTAGCCTTCAGTCGACAGAAAAGTTATGCTGATAAACGTCGAAGACCTTTAGAATTCCAAGTTGGAGATTCTGTTTTCCTTAAGATTGCTCCCATGAAGGGAATCATGAGGTTTGGTAAAAAAGGGAAAGCTTAGTCCGAGATATACGGGACCATTTGAAATCCTTGAAGCGGATGGGAAAAGTAGCCTATAAGCTTGCCTTGCCGTCAGAACTAGCTTCTGTGCATGACGTATTCCACGTTTCAATGCTGAAAAAGTATGTACCTGATCCTTCCCATGTGTTAAGTCAAGAACCAATCGAAGTCCAAACTGATTTGACGTATGAAGAAAAGCCAGTTCGGATTCTGGATCGGGAAGAAAAAGTTTTAAGAAATAAAACTATTCCTATGGTTAAAGTGTTATGGCGAAACCATAATATTGAAGAAGCAACGTGGGAATTAGAAACAGAAATGAGAAAGAGTTATCCCAATTTGTTTTGATTTTCGGGGACGAAAATTTTTAAGGAGGGTAGATTGTAATAACCAACCTTTTTACAATTTTACGATTTCTTTTTTTAGGAATCAAAAGTTGTATTATGTATGTTTATATGAAATTCCTGATATGATTTATCAGAATTAAAGTCTATGTATGATTTTATTCCGGTCATAGATTTGATCAGAATAATCTAAGGTATGTTTAAGACGAAATTGCAGTTTTTGAACAGTATAAAATTATACTGTGAGAAAATTATTATTTCGGATAGCGAAGTAAAAATCAGATTTTAGATTATGTAGAAAAGTCAAGCACAATATTTAGAGTAAGGAGAACCAAATGGATTTTAGTTCTAAGAACGATTTTTACGCAGTTCGGTTAAGTACAGATAAATTCTGGACTGTGGTTCAGAATAATCATACTGTTATTGGTAAGAACAGTATTTGTAAAATCTGTGTTAGCATTAACTGGACTGCATTTATGGAAGAAAGCCAAATGAGGCTTTAATTTGGGACACCTCATTTTGTGATGATTAATAGGAATTAATTGGATTTTTCTTAAATATGGAAAGTAAGTGTAATTGGAGGAAAATTGGCCACCAATGCCACCCATGTGGCCGGCCACTCTAGGGGATTTAGGGGAGCAACTTGTCTTGCATTTTGAGGACTTAGATACAATGAGACAATAAAAATAAATCTAAGGTAATTAAATTAATTTTTGTCTATAAATAGCATATGGTGGGGTTTGCCCTTGGTCCACAATAGACACCTCACTTATCTTGCTTCACACTCTAGTTCTCTCCTCTCCCCTCTAAAATCCGAAAATCCCAAGAGAGAAAACAAGCAAGTGTGGTCGGTTTTGAGGGAGAAATTCAAGAAGAAATTTTGTGATTCAAGCCTTGATCCACTACTAAGAGTTAGGTGAAATTTCTAAACCCTCTAAGCTTTTTATTTAAGTTTTGATTCAATTATTTTAAGGGTATTTGAGTTGGTTATGTAAGAGCATAAGCTCACTTATTTTCATGCAATGGTTTAGTTGATTAGTATGTGCTTGATTAAGGTTTTAGTAAGTTAGATTAGGGTTTTAGTATGCTAGATCTAGATTATGGTAAGCTAGATCTATTTTATGGTTTATATTTTTAAAGTTATGCTTTAAAAATTATTATGCTTGTGTTTATGTTTGTTAGATGATGTTATATGTCCCCAATATGCTTAGGATGTTTATGGTATGCTTATGTTGTGATTAGATGCTTGTATGAAGAACCAACATGAAAAATCAACTTAAAAACCCCAATTGGTAATAGTTTACAATATGGGTTAAATGAATGAAGAACAAGTGTATGTGATGGAAAACTGACGTAATACGCTGCATGTATGAATTAGGCTCACGGTTACGACCGTTCGAGGTAGGGTGTGCGTTATTTTGCGTAACCAACAATAAAATAAAAATCTGCCAGTTTTCGGATAAAACTGGGCAGTAATCTGGAAACGAATTTTTGAGGCCCTTAGAGGCAGAATTTGAAAAAAGTTAAAACTGCAAAGTTGTAGGAAATTGAAAATCCTAGGGGGTTACGCGAACAGATTTGAAAAATAAAGCTCCAAAGGCTTTCGTTTTTGAGAAAACCCGAGACTGGCCATCCCAGACCCTATGCACGGCCAGAACTACTTCAATAAGGATTTTGAACAGTTTAAAAGCAGAATTAGGTTTTGATGAAAAAATGAAAGTTGCAGGACTTTATGAGGTCTACAACTTTCATGAAGGAAACTTTTTCAAATTCAAAACAGATTTTTGAATAAAAAACTGAGTATTAAAAACTGAGCAGGAAATAGACAATTCCTGCACAGGATTTCCAAAACTGTATATGAGCAAGCAGTTCCTGCACATATACTGCTTACAGAAATTATTGAACAGTTTTTAATAAACGATTTTCAAAATGTCATAGTTTTTCTATCTTAATAAAATAAAGCAATTATGGTTTTATAAAATGGTTTAAAAAGAATTAACCAATGTTTTTATGAAGAAAAGAAATAAGTAAAATATGTTAAGTAATATGTTAGTCATAGCAAGACACATATTAATCGATTATGATACCAAAGATTATTATTGAGCTTAATAATCGAAGGTATACTTATAGTAACCTAATAGGTTACTAAATTTTTATACGTTAGATTTTTAAACCCAAGGTTACTTAGGATAACCAAATGGGATACCACGATTGGGCCTTAGTAACCCAATAGAACTTTAACCTAATTACGATTGGGCTTATACCCAAGGTTACTTATAGTAACCTAAAAGGATACTATGAAAGTATGACCAACCAGAATTGTATTAAGTAATTAAACAAAATACAGTTTAATTGTTTAGTGCCTTAAGGTTACATTTTAGTAACCGAATAGAATACCATGTTAGTAGGGGACATATAACTAGGGTAAATGCTAAATGTTGGTTAGGATACCAACATTTAATTAAATAATTTATGGTAAGATAAGATGATACTTATCTTACATCCTCTTTTGAAAACAGGAAAGTAATCTGTTGTTGCGATTTATTGGAGCAACAAATTCAGCTATAGTATAACCAGTAAGTACAACTCCGCCTACAGCATAGGCAAATTGTTTTACTGATTGCATGTTTTTCAAACTCATGCTTTTATGTATGTATTGCATATGATTATGTTTTATTAAGTCAACATCATGAAGCATGTTCACTAATGATAAGTTATATGGCAAGTGTAAGATTTAGTTTCAAGTGTGAAACTGTTTTTAAGAAAACTCCTTCAAGAAAATGTTTTTAAGTAAGAAGTTTAGTAAGTTCAATCGTGTCGTATCGACCTGCACTAGGTCAGGTTTGGTTCATGGATTGAGTTGGACAGGGCTGGCCGCCCCAACCACTCCATGACTGCGCGCCACTGGTACGTACACTTATGATAGGTAAGGGCCCTAAAATATGCTAACATAAGAAAGCATAATGAAGCATAACTGGTTCATGCATTGTTTAAGTTCATAATGTTTTGCGGGTAAAATAGTTGTACTTGCTGAGCGAAAGCTCACAACTTACGTTTATGTTGTAGGTAAGCTCCCTATTGGCAATGCTTGATACAAGATGATGCAGCAGGGCTGGGCTAAACTGTGAAATTTTGGGATGGAACTACTACGCGTTTTGTTTTCAAATATATGTAATAATTATTGTTCAGTTTAATCAGTTGATTGTTAAAACAAGTTTAATACTTTAATACTTGAATAAGTATGTATGTTCGTTATAAGATATTATATTTAGGTCGAGCTACCTTCATAAATTGATTAGGTTTAAAAAAAAAAAAAAATATTCCGTATTTTCCACTAGTAAAATAAGTGTTAGTAATTACTTAAGATAGGTAGTGTAACGGCCCGCGTAGGTCGGGGCGTTACAAATATGTGCAGGTAATTCCCACAACGTGTTTTGTACACATTATTTATAGTTGTTATCACCATGATCTTAGCAGGTCATTTCTTTTTAAGGGTAATGAACGCAACGCACGAAAAAATGATTATGTATCGAAACCGAGCTAAAATTATAATTCAACTCTTTGAACTCTGATATTGATACATACGTTTTTGGCTGTCCAGCTATATTTTTTGGACCGGATGATGAACTTTATTCATGAACCAAATCTCTTCTACACAATATTTACAGGTGGATTCCTTTCCATAAATAGTTCTTACACATTTTCAAAATCATTGTAAAATATTATGTACGTAGGAGCTGTTCTTCAAACTTGAATGAAGACGAACCCTATAATAAGTCTTGTAGCTTATATATTCCCCCGTTTCCACCGGACAATTATTAATTACTAAATTATTAGCAAAGCAAAATAGTCGATATATAATTATTAATTAGCGAACGAAGATCATGGCCGGAGAACAAAATTGCTTTCAGGTCCAGCAGCATGAGCAGCAGCAGGAGGATCTCATGTACTTTAATGATGGTGATTTTCATTGCTTTAAACTTGATGATCATTTGCATCACAAGTGAAGTACTGCCGCAGATGCACGGAAGAAACTTGAGAAATGTACGAGGTCGATTGATCTAGGTTTACAATTATGTGGGGAACTTTAGATTACGCTGATCCGATCCTCCTTTAAACATTTGGTTTTCCAGTACGTAATTGGATGTTCTATTTGGCTTGCATAGCTCGTGTTTTCTTATCTTGCCACTGGAGGTTCGTTTTCGAGTCTACCTCCCGCCTCGAAAACCTCTCGATATCCATTCCGAAGGAAAGGAGGATTTCACCACCTGTCAAACCTTTATTGTGTGTTGAGAGGATGTTGATAACGTGACGTGTTGACTTTGACTATTGTGAATTGTGACCACCCCTAGCTCTTTGTATGATTCATCAAGCTAAGAGCTTTGTGAGTTTCATTTGTGTAAGCCTTTGTGGCCTATACGCTATTGGTCTCCAGAAGCTTTGGTTAACTTGTACTTACTGAAGGTCTTCACTTAAGAATTTTATACATATCTTCCCAAGTTCATAGGAAATGTTAGTGAATGTCGTGAAAATTTATTTATTCATTTATGATTTTCGTTCAAGGCAAAGGGCTGAACCTTACTCTGATTAATTTTATTTAATTACAAAATTTTATATACACATATTTTCGTTTTGCTTTTGTTTTTTGTTTTTTATTCTTGGCTAGGGGCGATCCCTTGCTTGTCATCAAGCAGGGTCGCGACCCTGCTCCGGACTTGCTCCCTGGTGGGCTTAAAAAAAAAAAAAAAAAAAGTAGACTTCGCACGTCTACCAATTAGAGTTTTTTATTATTTAAATCACCACATCACTAACTCTTTTTCAAGGACATGATATAAGAGTAATTTGTTATCCGTCAATTATAAATAGTTACTAAGCCACGAGGGCTAGCCTAGTGGTGAGGGTGGGTTTGGTTAAGCGCTTAGGATGTATTAGTCTCAGGTTCGAACTTGGACAAGCGCATGAAATTAGTAATAGTGAGTATAAGGGCACATGGGTACATACCAATAATATATATATATATATATATATAGATAAATAGTTACTAATAAGGAAAAAATGTTCATCCCCTTCCTTGATGGATTCAGCGATGACATTTTGGCAAAATGAAAAAGATGGCCTAGCTTCCTAAAACACGGCCGAGGGAAGATGGCACAAGGTGTATAACATAAGTATTGTCCCAAAGAAGCTTGTTAGAAAGAAAAGAGAAGACGTTTTACTCAAAACTCCAGAACTACAAAACTCACGTAGATTTCTCCAATTGTGCTTCAAAAGAAGCCTTTTCATCCTCATAATAAATTACAATATGATGATGAACATGGGCAAAACACTGTAGTGACCCCAAAAAAAAAAAAAAAAAAGTTTTGGATAAACCTCTCACTCGGCACATTATTGCTCAACAAACTATGAAATGTAAGACAGACAAAAGACCCCCCCAACCAAAAAGTAGGATATCTCATGCACTCTGTGCCTCCAAGAAAGCATTGAAATCTTCCCTTGCCTTGCGTAGGCGAGGTGTGATGCAAGAAGCCGGCGAAGCAGGGTAGGACGTGGGAGAAGCCGTAGAGAAACGCACATGGCACGATGATTCATGAGATTTCCTGGCTGCAGTTTGTGCCGCTCTTGATGTGCTGCTATTATTCTTTAGAACTCCTTTGAGATCTTTGTCAAAAACAAAGGCTGCAGAAACTGGAGAGTGTGCATCATTTGTGCTGCTCCGAATCAACTCCATTGGAAGATCAAAGTAGTGATTCATGGAATCTCCTTCTCCTATGGCTGACGAAGCCCATGATCCGCATTCAAATTTCTCCAAGGACACTGTTCTGGATATCACATTCTCCACTTCTGCTTCTCCTTTTCTTGAAGCTCTAACCGGCTTTGCTTTCCCAAAGCCAGGTAAGAACAAGCACAACACCCCACACTTGAACCCTTCATTGGATGAAAGATCCATTTTGTTGTACTTGTTATGGTTCTTGTGGTAGTTGTGATGATTGGCTTTGTTGTTTATATGATCTGGTCGGGCGAAACTGTAGCAGTGCTTTTTGTCATCAAGCTGATGATCAGTAAAATCTGGTTTGTTCACCCAAAGATCAAAGTCATCAGACGGAGAAAATGCTCTTCCTTCGCCACAAGACTTGCTCCTCCTCAAATAAAATGCTAATGGTAGATTCGGCTGATTGTGTTCCTCCGTGCTCTCCCTGCCCAGGTTACTCTCATGTCGAAGGGGAGACGCTTGGTTTTGGCTTTCGTTCTTCAGTTTCTTCTTCAATCGATAAGTGCTGAACCGGGGTGATGAGTTGGCCGAGTTTGGGAGGCTGCAGCTCAAAAACTTGGGTTTTCCAGGCAGAAGCGAAGGAGGCAGCTCCAACAATCCATTGACTTTCGGAGCTGTGACAACAATAGGAGGCAATTCCCTCAGTGAAATTGGGTCAATGGAGATCTGCTTCTCCTTTTGCAAGATCTCGTTATTCGCCAAGTATCTCGACTCTTGGACCTTTTCAGGCATGTCATCAGAGGCATCTGAACCATCACTGTGGTAGATCTCGCAATCGGGTTTGTTGGTGCCGTTGTTTGTGGCAAGAAAAGAAGCATCTGAAGGAGGAGCCATGGAGGGTAAATGGTGATGAAATGGTACTGGTACAAAATATGGTCCGAGTGATTTGAACTATTTAAAAAGGAGGAAGACCTAACTGAAAAAACGTAGCCTGCATTTTCCCACAAACGTAGTAGTGTTATCCATGTTCTGAAAAGAGAATATAAAATGGGTCTTTCATGAGAGAAGCTAACTGCTTATCCATGAGGAGAGGATTTTGTTTTTTTTTTTAATGGGAGTTGGCATTTCTCCTCAGCACGTCTAGGAGCGGCCAACTTCCCAAGGAACATACAGAACAAAATACTAAAATAAGGTCTGATGTGCTTTCAACACCAACACCAACACCATAACATATATAATATATATATATATATATATTGTTCGATGCAAGCATGCAAGAATGTCGAATATAAATTTTAGTGATCAATAGAAGAAAAGGTATCACCACCATGCATTATTGTAAAATGGCTTCATTTTCTTGTCTTTCGGGATGAAGCTAGATGAAAAATTGTGAAAATACAAAATTTGCACTATAGCAGAACTAATCATTTCAACACCAACACCAACACCATAACATATATAATATATATATATATTGTTCGATGCAAGCATGCAAGAATGTCGAATATAAATTTTAGTGATCAATAGAAGAAAATGTATCACTACCATGCATTATTGTAAATGGCTTCATTTTCTTGTCTTTCGGGATGAAGCTAGATGAAAAATTGTGAAAATACAAAATTTGCACTATAGCAGAACTAATCATTTCAAATTCATGATTTTGAGATATACAAACTCTAGGAGAGAATGAATGTCATTAATGGATCAACTCTGAGGCACAGATTACACACTCTAATGGATAAGTTTCTACTGGAGAGAATTGTAAAATAAAATTAACACTACTGAGACACCAATGATGACTGGAAAAGCGGTGACCAAGTACAGTGCTCCATAACCCTGCACGAGAGATAAACTTACTTAACAGCCTCGAGATAAATATCATACTTTTTTAATATTTATTTACAAGATCAATAAGTGCCATTCGTCAATTCTTGTCCGTGCAAAACTAAAATAATCTCAAGTATTATGGAGAAAGGTATGGTTAACAAACCACAGCCGGAGGTACTTCAGTCTCGTCATTGGTGTCAGTATCTTCAATCTCAGCCGCTGTATCCCAGTCGATGTTCAGTCTCTTTGCAGCCTCTCGAGGATCAACTCCGGTGTCTGTGGCTCTTGCATAGAGGGATTTGCTGGGCTTTTTCTTCGGTGCTTCAGCCTAAACAAAAAATATAAAGCAGGAAAAAAAAAAGTTAATTAGTTAAGGCATTGAAATTTAGTAGCACATCTTTTGGAAATGTCAACTTGTTGCTTAAAAACAAGGGCATGCACTTTGATAGCGGTGGCTACGGACTTCTTTCAATAAAGTTGAAACATTCTTTGACAATGGGCTAACATGCTCATCTGACCATATGGTACAGGCATACAGCGCTACATAGCACTTCTAATCTTATATGGCATAAAATATCCGTAAAAATATTTTGCATCCAATTTGATAAGCTTGAAGCTGTCATCATATGGACGGTGACTTGAATTTGAAATCTTATCTATTGCTTTTTATTTTTATTTCTTGTTTACCCCCCTCTGTTCAAATTCTAGCCATCCAAAGATCCAATATTAGCAAAACCAAAAAAAAAAATTCTACGCAGATACAGCAAATGTAAAATACCAAATTAGGGCTTATTCAATCGACAGAAAACAAATTAATAAATCACTAATAATGCCAGTCAATTATGAGAGTGACACTAGATTTTAATGCTATGTCAACCTTCTCCTACAATAAGAAATTCAAAAATAGCAGCATCTGCTTATCTTGTCCTAACAGTTAGGAAAGGCATAGCTCAAACTTTTTTCTCCACGGACCTTTAAAATCTTCACTTCAGGAAATTAGTGGATTGGAAGATGACGTTGGCAAAAATAGAGATGTCTAGATTGTAGTTGTCATTCCTCAAACTAAAACTTAAACTTTGGTCTGAATTTGTGACAAATCCAACTAGAAGTACCCCTGTTTATCGAATCCCTCATTCATAGAACTTTAAAACCTCCAATATGGTCTGAGCAAAGAAAACATCTTCTTTGACTTTGTTGCTCTTAAAAAATATATAAACATACATACATATATATATATATATTAGTTTGAATTTACAACTCTTTAAGCTCCCGGTAACACTAATTTCTATTCAACATTTATTTAAATGGGAAAAGAAAAAAAAAAAAAAAAAAAAAGCGCTTGTTCTCCTTAAAATTTCTTATGCAACCTATAGTTTTGACAATCATTAAAAAAAAAACTTCAATTTACACGGAAAAACTAAATGAAGAAAAGGAAAGTTTTGCTTAAAAGGAGGATCGATAAGCATCTTTTATAAACCAGTTTTTCAGTGACATTATAAAACATGAATTGCATTCTACCTATCAATAACATATTCAGGATGACCCGAATATCACCTCTCCTGCTACCCAAGTTCTTACTTGACTTTAAACTTCTTTTCTTTTATTATTTCTGTCTCAGTTTCTATTGACTTTTTTCTCTTCCTCATTAAATATTATCCTTTTAGTCGCACTTGACTTTTGGTCTCAAAGTGGATTCTTTAATCAAAGTCCACATAGCCTGAAGTTTCTGTCATAAAATCTAGTCACTATGGAGTATAACATAAGGAACCATTCTCTCCCCCGATCCCTCACCTGGAAATGAAAGGTCCGAACGAGTACCTACTTCTCAGCTACCTAGAAAGTCATGTCAGCGTCCCAATAAGCTATAAAAGTTGAATAAGAGTGATGCGTAAGGAAAAATGTTTATCGCCATATCAAGCCGAAGTCTCAACCTCATAACCAATTGAAAAATTAACTATTTATTCTCATAACCATACACTCGTAATAAATTTTCATAAACTGAGACTACGGGATACCCATACCTCTCTTTGAACACTTTATGAATGTTCATGAGATCTTCCTCTGTTCAAGATTGTTTTCCAAAGCCACTTCCCAAGAAGAGCCCATTGAGTAAGACCAAAACACCCAAGCTATTATCTAGGTAGGCACGGTCTTTACTCTAACTCTCTAATCCATTCAAAAAGTATTTATATCTCATTCTTGGGTTTTGGACATAAAAAACTTCTTCTATCTTCTTAGCAATAAAACTTAACAAAGAGTAGGGACGTATATGTGTACAGAACCTAGATATAGTTCTCTTACACTGTTTGGAGAGAAGAACAGAAAAAATGAGGGATAAAAAAAATATACGAGGGATATAAAATATGAATGAGAGAAAGGATGTGGTTTTTCCTCTACCTTGTTTGGTACAATAGAAAGTTAAAAAAAAAAAAAGAGAGAGAAGAAGAAGAAGAAGAAGAAGAAGAAGAAGAAGAAGAAGGACAATAAAGCGAATGACTTTTTTACCAATTAATTAAATATTATCTTGGTCCTTAATACCAATTCGTACCCTGTCACCTCGACTGTTTGTCTCCGTCTTCTGCCTTGTCACACGTCGGGCACTCGGTCTCTGGCATTGTGGTGGAGTGAGTGATTGTCGAGTGCTGGAGTGGAGGGAAACATGTGTGCAAGTGTGGCTTCTTGTTCTATTTATATTGGGATAAATGCTTGGGCTTGGAAACCTAGACCCACCTTGTGAATCCATTGGGGTTTGTGGCTTAGATGTGTCAAATCATCCTTTTGGTATCAAGTGGTCACCACCTGTCACCCGACATCCCATGTTGCATACACTAGTAAAACATGTTTTCAGGATTGTGCTCGAGACCAGCCGTACACGAGTGCGACTGCTACAATGTCCTCTCTTTCATACATGCTCGTACCTCGACCTCAAGGTGCAAGTGGCAAGTGTTCGAGTGTGGAAATACACTAGGAAAGTTGTGTGGGAGGTCTCTTCCTCGAGCATGGGATAGAAGCACTTTTGGCTTGACTTGGTGTATTTCTAACTTGACGAAGGAAGGATGTGTGCTAGATCCAAACCTCAAGGATCTCAAGCTCGGATACGGGATTGCGATGTATCAGAATTACTTAGAGGTCGAGTTATGCCGACTTTGCAGTTTGTCGATGTTGAAGTACAATTGGACACGTTGCACGCTAATATTAGTCGAGGGAAATTAGCCCAACATTTGCTCCCTTTCCCATGACAAGAGTGAGTCATTTCGCTTGTTGGGCAATCTCACAAAGATCCTAAAGACCGAACACCATGCTTGTCTAAAACTATTGAAAAAAAGAGGGCCTATGGTATTCTTGAATCGGGCAAACAGTTACAGCATGGTCTCTTATTCTAAATTGTGTTCAGAAGACAGGAATTCTTTCTTAGAGGCCCCAAAAAAAAAAAAGTGAATAAAGAAATAAGAGACAGATGGTAGAAGAGTACCACAGTAATTTAAACCTATTAGGAAAAGTATACTACAAGTAAAAAATATGAACTCCAAAGAAGTTTGCAGCAGCAAACACTCTCCGGCCAATAAAGATTTTGGAATTTTATCTTTCCTAAAGATCTAACATAGGCAATATTCTTACTCCCCAAAAGCATAAATAAATAAATAAAATAAACATACAAACAAAAAAAAACACAGTTCCCATTCTTAAAATGACAGCAATACCTCTAGATTAGGCCATTGAATCATTTCTTCCGCAAGCATCCGAAGAGCAGCCCGGTTTTGTGGGATTTTTCCTTCATTCACCTAATAAGTCAACAGTATCATTGATTTTATCAATAACTAAAAATCAGGTTTACAATATTCTCCAAACAGGAAACAAACACTTTTTTCTTCCCATGATATTTTGCAAGGTACCAGCATAATTGATCAAAATATAAACAAACAAACAAACAAACAAAAACACATAAATTACAACATTACAGTAAGCCTGTTTTAATCAGAGTTCCATTTTAGTTTGTATATCATATAAGCCAAGAAAATTGCTTTGCTCTCTTAGAGGTTTATCAAATGACAAAAAATAATTAGCATTTTTTATGTGTGGTTTTCGTCTGAGGTAGGTGATCTTCATAAACTTGATAAAACTTTGAGAACCAAACTGAAGCTAATAGGAGTTGGGCCAAATCGTTTTTCCAACCACAACATTCCTCGTCAATTACGTGTCTAGATTTTAGGCCTGTTTATGACCCAGAATGAAATGGAGTGAACAAGCCTAGGACATAAATATTTAATGAAAGACCAACATTCAAATATTGAAGAGTCTAACAGGCAGGAAGTTACCGATGTGTAGAATTCCAACAAAAGAGAAGGGGGGAAATTAGAAGTATAGTTGCAAGATTAACACCAACACTACTCGCTCTTAACACATGTTAAAACCACGTAACCCCACTGAGTTTTGAATAGTTGGTAAGAACCACTCAAAACAACTCAAGTTTTTCGCACCCATTTTAACTTAAGCCTTATCCCATGCATGCTCAAACAAGTCATCTGTTAATAGCCGGCAAAAATTACACTTATTATGAACATCATGACCTTAGAAAGATGTCGAAAAGAGGCAAGTCTTTTGTGGAGTGGAGCCACATATCTCATTTTACTTCTTGTCTATGTTGGTGCGGTAACTAAATTGGCAGATCTGGGTCGGAGCTGAGCAGAGGATGGCGGATAGAAAGCATTGTTTAGGGCCCTAGGGGGGTTTTATTTGGATTGTTCTGACATTGAGGGGTGCTAGAAACTAGAATGCATTGTTTAGGTTCTCAAGTACAGTGTTGATAATGAAATTCACACATAGGAGAGAACAAGCATAAGAAAATCCATTATATCTTGCATTCGATGTATTCATAAAGAGCAAAAATCAAAAGGAAACGCCCATTTGAAGAAAATAAATTTTGTGCTCAACAATGAACACATTTATCTAATAGCTTATATCCATCCCACAAGAAATCAAAATAAAGGACTGTTCTACTCCAGATAACGAGGTAAAATTAATTCCACTATTCCCAGCACTAATCTGATGAGGAGCTTTAAAAGGATTGATGTACTTATTAAGAATATCTTAATGGTTTCTTATCTCAATATAATCATTCCAATTAAAGACTGTAGATATGTTTACTCCACATGATGGGAATGGAAGACGAGGAGGAGTGTTTCCCTTTCCTGTCTAATCGTGTGTTTGTTAACTTACAAAATCAGGAATGGCAATTTGGTGGCGCACACATGATATATTCAATGAGGAAAGAGAATCTTAATCTTATAACCTCCATGGTATTGATTCCCGACTAATGGGAATGAACAAAAAATTTTCTTATGTACCCTTATCAAGTAACTATATTTTAAATTAAGTGCTTGTTTGGTTCACAAGCTCAAACCATAATTTTAAAACTTTTTTTTGTCTTTTTCCCAAAAAGTTTTTGTCTTTTTCCTAAAAAGTTTTTTGTCTATTCTGAAAATTCAAAAAAATTTACTATTCAAACTTAAAATTTCAACTCAAACTCATGAACCAAACATACTGGCATTTTAGGAATTAAATTTATAAGATATTTATTTTTCTGAGCTTAGCAAACACCAAAAACGTAATTAGATTGCTTCAAATTCTACCTCCTAACGGATATGTGCTAGCTAGAAAGGGAATCAGGGATCCAAATTTACTTGCTAAACATGCCCTATACTTGTTGGTATGCTTATGAAGTTTAAATATGCTTAGCAAAGCATTGGGTGAATTAGGAAAAGGGAATTAAGACATGAGCTCAAACCAAAACTTAAGTTCAGAGGATATTTAAGTTAAATATGAGTTGAAGCGAATTCCAGAACAGCATAAAATGGTAAACTTACTTCTTCCAAAGCAGCAGCTAAATCATCCCTTGTTGGAGCATCATATTGATCTTCGATCCAAGCAATCTCCTGCGCTCAACGTCTCGTGGGTCCTCAATCAAAATAGTCAATTTCACCTACACAATATTCAAAACAAAAATAAATAAATAAAAATAATAAATTTATATATATATATATAAAAAAAAACATTTCTTCAAACACGACAATTGAGAGCTATAATTCAAAAAGCCCAAAAAAAAGAAGAAAGGAGTACCTCACTGAAGAGCATGTCTCTGTTATTGCGAAGAAGCTCCAACACCTGGAGAGAGAGAGAGAGAAGGGGAGTAAAGCAAGTGAAGAGCTAAGAAAACGGAAAAAACGGTAAAATGAACGAACCCTTTTAATTTGGCGGACATATTCGAGGTCTTGAGGGTCAGCATCGTCTTGGCCAAGGTTGTCGTCTTGTGGGGAAGTGAAAATGGAAGCAGAAGTTGAGGTTGTCGTATTGTCTTCCGCAGCGGAGGAGGAGAGAGCGAAGGAGCGTCTTCTTCGGAAGGGTGACGGGGAAGAGTGGAAGCCATGGATGCAGCAAGCGGCGGAGGAGAGAGGCAGCGGGTGATAGTTGTAGTCGCGGAGGAGCAACACAGAAGGGCAGCTCTGCCTCTGAGATGAAGATGAAGATGAAGAAGGAGGAGGACAACTAGATAATGGGAGTGGCAGTGGTTGCAGCATATGAACTTGCGTGCCCATTTTTTCGATTTTCACAATTCCTAATTTACATGCCTGGAAAATGGAATTATATTTCACAACCAATATGTATGTATATATATATAAAATAATATGCTAATAACCACTTAACTCTTTAAAAATAACGGTTTGATATATATTTTATTTTTTTATGCAGAGATAACCCTAAATTTTTAAAATATTGACTATTACAGTCATTTTCATCCAAAATCGTAAATTTTTTACGGAATTTTACCCAAATCATAAATTTTGTAGTTAAAAAGATCAAAATATCCCTTAATTTTCTATTTCTTTTACTCATTTACCTTCTCCATCAGTTTTTCTTTATTTTTCCCCCCTAAAACCACAAAACAACAAAACCAAAAAATTATTACCAAAACCCATAACCGAGCCCCCACTTTCGCCGTTGCTAAGCTCAAACCCCACCCCTTACCCCCCACTCACCAAACTCATAACCCAACCCGAGCCCAAGCCCCCCTCCCATAGAACTCAAAACCCAGCCCAAGACCCCCTTCCCTTGCCGTCACCGAGCCCGAGCCCCCCCCCCTTCATCGTTGCTGAGCTCAGCCCCAACCCCCACCCCTCCACTAAACTCAAAACCTAGACCGAGGCCCCCCCTTCCCCTTTTGCCATCGCTAAGCCCCCCCTCCCCCTCCAAAACTCAAAACCCAGTCACCCCTCCCACCAAACGGGATCAAAACCTAGATCCCCACAAAACGAACTCAAACCCCCCCACCCCCCTGAACTCAAAACTCAGTCCTTCGCCCCTCCCCCGCTCTCGCCATTACTGAACTGAAGCCCCCCTGCACCTGACGAAGAAGACGAACAGCAAGACGCCGCCCCAACCTTACCAAGGTCCGTTCTTTGTGGGTTTTTTTGGATTTGGGTTTTTGTTGCTGAGAAAGGAAATGAAGAGAGATAGAGAGAGAGAGAGAGAGAGAGATTGAATTTAGTTTTTTAATGACTTTTTTTTTTAATTAAACTAATTATTATTAAATTACTAAAATAACCTCTTAAATTTGATCACATGCATTGTACATGACTCACTCCGTTAGAATTTAACGGTTTTGAATGGAAATGACTATAATGATCAACATTTTAAGAGTTTAGGGTCATCTCGGCCAAAAATAAAAAATAAAATAGGGACTAAACCGTTATCTTTTAAAGAATTCAAAAACTATTTGGGCCAATTATTCATATATATATATATATATATATAGAGGATTGGTTTCCTATACATTATCGAATGGTATCTAATAATGTGAATTTCAATTACTGTAAATATGAACCTCAGTTGTTAGAAATCTGAATTCATGCCCAAAAAAACATAAAATAGTGGGAATTGACATTTATTTTAACATTTCCTTTTATATGAATTCACATTTCTAGTAATTGAAATTCACATTCGTAATAATTTAAGCTTATATTATCGGATACAATATAGTGCTGGTTATGAGACTTTATATGTATATATATATTGTTTTTTTTATTTAAAAAAGGGTTGTATAAAATTACATTTTTTTTGGAACATGCATGCGATTGGAATGGTACTTTAAAATTGTAATTTTAAGAAAATTGGGACACCAAGAATTGAGGCGTCTATACACTTTGAGATTTGTTACAGAGATTAATGAAAAATTTTTATGCTGTAAATAATTATTTTATTAAAGATTTTGAATTTATTTAGATTAATTTTAAGTTATGAAATTTTTTATTTTAAGTTATCTGTTGATGTCAAAAACCTTTGACAAAACACCCGATGTGATCACTTGACGTGGTCAGCCTTGCGTAGTTGTCTTCTGCCTGTCGCTTGCAAAAGAGAAGCACCTCGGAGTAAGGGGGACACCAGTGGTGTAATAACCGAAATTTTTACGGACTCGCAATTTCTTTATAAATAACAGAAATCTAAGTCTGTATCATGTATGACAATGTGAAGTTCATGATTTGATTTATCTTAATATGTTTAAATTTTATGGTGTTATAAGACTCTATTACAGTTTATCAAGTCAAGTATAAGGCCTTATGGTGACAAAGGCATAATCATGATTTAAGATTTTGTCATGGCCGATGAATAACTAGGATAATTTACTACATGATTAAGACGATACTACCGTATATTAAGCAGTATTGAAATTATATTGTGGCCAACCATCGATACAGATGTAGAATTAAGAATAAGGATTGGGATCACTCTAAAATAATCAGGAATAATGTTTGGAGCAAGGAGGACTAGGAAGTTTCAAGTCCTAAGAAAAACCTATACACAGTCCAGTTAAGTGCAGATAAATTCTAGACTGCAGTCCGGCAATACTATACTGTTGATAGTTAAAACAGTATTGATACTATTTGGATTATTAAGAAAATAGACTGCGTATTAGGATGAATGCCAAACATGCCCCTACTTGGAGGCTAAGTAATCGTAGATAAGTATGAAAAGATTTTTTTTTTGGTTCAAGCTCCACATGACCGGCCATTTAGGAACTTGGAAGACAAATATTTTGTATTTAAGGCCAAATATGTAATTCAAGGAGACTTTAAGAAAAAAAAATAATTGTGAAAATTTGGAATTTCCACCTATAAATAGAGGTGGGTTGTGAGAATTGAACCATTTTAGTTGGTTTCTCAAACTTTTAGTTCTCCTCTCAACTTTTCCTCTCTAGCCCTTAGAAAAGAGTGAGAGAGAGAGGGGGTGGCCGGTTGTTATGGTGGAAAGGTGGAGTAAGAATTTTTGCTTATTCAAGCACTAGAATCAACTCTGTCAAAGCTCTAGAGATATAATCTTGATCCTCTAACTAATATTTTCATTAAGTTTTGGTTTATGAGATTTAATTGTATTTCAAGTTATGGGGTTGTAAGAACATAAACTCATGTTTCTTATTTTCCTATATGATGGTCAGTTATGGTTGGTTTATGTTAGATCTATGCTTAGGTTATCTTGGTTGCTAGCTCTAAGTATGGGTTTGATTTTATGCTCTAAGATGAGTGTTAAGCTTATGTGTGCTCACCATGTGTTTGTGATTATGCTCTCACATGTTTAAGTATGGAGATTTTATGAATGATGATGATGTTGATGATGTGAATATTATGGGTATGTTGGTTAAGAAATTAACCTAAAGACACAAGTTGGTAAATAAGTAACTTATAAATATTTGTGTTTTTCAAGACATGAGATAAGATAAGTGAATGGTTTGTAGTTTAAGAACGAAACCAACGCGCTGCATGTTGGCGTAGGCTCACGGCTTGGCCGTTTGAGGGTAGTGTGTGTGGATTTTTAAGCCAAGAATCCACAAAATACAAACTGCCGGTTTTTAAAAATAATTGGGACAATTTTATGAAAACCCAATTTTGAGCCCCTTAAAGACCGAATTTAGAAAAAGTTATAACTACAAAGTTGTAGAACATAGAAAATCATAGAGGAATATGTTAACAGTTTTTGAAAAAAGGGCTCTAAAGGCCTTTGTTTTTATCAGTTTTCAAAATTGATCGGTCCAAGTACTATACACCACTAGAACCTTTCAAGGGGAAAAACGAGTAAGTTAAAGGCATATTTAAGCTTCAAGCAAAAAATGAAAGTTGTAGGATTCGACGAGATCTACAATTTCCATGAGAAAATTTTCCAAATTCTAAATCGATTTTAAAGATAAAACTGAATTTTTAAACTGTACAGGAAAGTTGAAATTCCAGCACACATATTTTTCCATTAAATTAAAAGGCAGTTTAGAAAACAATTTTCAAGGTTTTATAGTTTTACAAAGGAACTATGACTTTATGAAAATAGTTTCAAAAGAGGTTTTGAATCCATTTGAAATTTGACAAGTGATTTTAAAAAAGGAAATTTCAAGTATTAAATCAAGATAATACTTGATTTATGGAATTAAGATATTTTCCAAGTAAGTAAGGTATTTTTAAGAAAAAGGGAATTTTAATAAAATAAACCGAAGTTACTTATGAATATTAGTAACAATTCTATGATGGATGGTAATCGGTTTGGAAACCGGTTTACCTTTACTATGTAATGAATATGTTATGATTTGTAGTAAGGTTGAAAATAGGAATATAGCCCGTTGTCTTGCCTTTTTGGAATGCTAGAGCAAGAGCGTGGGACAATTTGTAAGTACAACTCCGCCTACAGTATGAGCAAAATGTTTTTACTGACTTGCATGTTTTCTAAAACTCATGCACTGATTTAAATGTTTTTACTTATTTGCATATTTTACAAAGCATCATGCATTAATGTATGTGATGCATATGATTTATGTTTTATTATTGTGGCATTATGTAAGCAAGCTCACTAATAACAAATCATAAGAGAAGAATAAGATCCATTTTTTAAGTAAGAACAATAAAGATTTAAGATTTCAAGTATGATCAAGTATGATCAAATCAAGAACAAGTTTTCAAGAATGAAGGCAAGCAAGTTGCCTCGTGTCTAACCGACCAGCCACAAGGACTGGTTTAATCCTTGGCTGCGCGCCATGGTACGTACACTCATGTTCATGATACGCAAGGGGCCCAAAACTAAGTTAACCTAAGAAAGTATGATTGATTCATGTAAGTTAACAAAAGAAAGCATAATTGGTTCATGCATTCTAAAAGTATTTTGCGGGAAAGAAAGTTGTACTTACTGGGCGAAAGCTCATAACTTATGCTTATGCTGTAGGTAAATGATAAGACACTTGTAACCTAATTTGGTGGGCCACGGAAACGATGCAGTAAGTGAAGGGCGGTGTGGGATACCACTGCACAGACTTTTCCACAAACTCTTCTGAACCATTAACATATACACCATGCTATGTATGTGATATTTCAAGACTACGGTTAAAAAGAATTATTTGTGAATTTTTTATCGGTTTAACAAGTAATGTGTATGAATGGTAAAGTTTAACCCATATGGATAAGTTTATTTATGTTGTGTTTAAAAAAAAATTACTCTAAAATTTTAAGTAAGTTTAAGTATTTAAAACCAAGATGTAATTTAAGTAAGCAAAGTAACGGCCCATGTTTATGTAGCCGGGTCGTTACAAGTGGGGTGTCTGCTAAGGGCACTTCGATGCTTAAGTTAGAAAATGGCACTGATGAGCAAGCAGAAAAGCAGAGTTTCGGTAAGGAAAATAGTACATACTTGAATGAGTGAGGCAATTCTCTTTTTAAAGGCGTTTCCCACAGATTCGGGTACTCGGGTAACCCTGATGGGTTGTATTCCGAGTGGTCCCGGCAAGTAGACATGCTCCGGGTGTACGAGCATTGGACATCCACTAGATGAGGGCCACGTTCCCTTCTAGTAAGATGATGGGGGACACATGTACGGTTAAGTAGAGCAACAGATAGTGGATGTCAGGTGTCAGGTGTCAGGTGGTGCAAGGTAGTGGGTATGGCATTCTGTGTTGCGTTACTGTTGTTAGCCGGTATGGGGACTACGTGGCAGGAACAGTACGGGGCCTACAACCCATGCAGAGGTTCAGTAGTTGTTGGGGAAGTGCTGTTCGAACCAGTATTAAGGGCCCCGACAGTGATATGCTCGGGTCACTGGAGGAGAGCTAATTTGAGGACCAGCAGTATATCAGAGGTGGTGGAAGATCAGCCCGATTCCTGAGGAATAATCCTCAACTGGTTGTCTGGTCTGGTCGGGTATACACGGTCATTGGCTCTTTTCCACTGATCGTGAAAATAGATCTATTTGTTCTCGCACAACATGTTCACCGGTGAACATGTGGTCTTCCGACGCCGAAGAAATTATAGCATCAATAGGAGCCCCCCTGGTCAAACCGTAGGCGCAAAGATGACAACGAAATTAACCCGGTGGTCATTATGAAAATGAACGTCATGTAATTTGGCATATAAATGACTTTTGGAATTTTTACCTGATGGTCATTTTCATAATAACCACCTGGTCAATCTCGTCGTGACCTCTGTAAATAGTCAATACAATTTTGTATTGGTCAAACCGTAGGCGCAGAGGTCACAAAATTGACCAGGTGGTCATTAAGAAAATGAACGTCATGTAATTTGGCATATAAATGACTTTTGGTATTTTACAGGACGGTCATTTTCATAATGACCACACGGTCAATTTCGTTGTGACCTTTGTAAATGGTTAATACAATTTTGTATTGGTCAAACCGTAGGTGCAGAGGTCACAACGAAATTGACCAGGTAGTCATTATGAAAATGACCGTCATGTAATTTGGCATATAAATGACTTTTGGTATTTTTACAGGACGGTCATTTTCATCATGACAACATGGTCAATGTCGTTGTGACCTCTGTAAATGGTCAATACAATTTTGTATTGGTCAAATCGTAGGTGCAGAGGTCACAACAAAATTGACCAGGCGGTCTTAATGAAAATGACCGTCATGTCATTTAGCATATAAATGACTTTTGATATTTTTACAGGACGGACATTTTCATAATGACAACATGGTCAATGGTATTGTGACCTCTGTAAATGGTCAATACAATTTTGTATCGGTCAAACTGTAGGCGCAGATGTCATAACAAAATTAACCAGGTGGTCTTTATGAAAATGACCGTCCTGTAATTTGGCATATAAATGACTTTTAATAATTTTACAGGACGGTCATTTTATAATGACCACATGGTCAATTTCGTTGTGACTTCTGTAAATGGTCAATACAATTTTGTATTGGTCAAACCGTAGGAGCAGAGGTCACAACGAAATTGACCAGGTGGTCTTTATGAAAATGACCGTCATGTCATTTGGCATATAAATTACTTTTAGTATTTTTACAGGATGGTCATTTTCATAATGATCATCTGGTTAATTTCGTCGTGACCTCTGTAAATAGTCAATACAATTTTGTATTGGCCAAACCGTAGGCGCAGAGGTCACAACGAAATTGACCAGGTGGTCATTAAGAAAATGAACGTCATGTAATTTGGCATATAAATGACTTTTGGTATTTTTACAGGACGGTCATTTTCGTAATGACCACCTAGTCAATTTCATCGTTAACTCTGTAACTGGTCAATACAATTTTGTATTGGTCAAACTGTAGGCGTAGAGGTCACAACAAAATTGGCCAGGTAGTCTTTATGAAAATGACCGTCATGTAATTTGGCATATAAATGACTTTTGAAATTTTTACAGGACGGTCATTTTCACAATGACCACCTAGTCAATTTCGTTGTGACCCCTGTAAATGGTCAATACAATTTAGTATTGGTCAAACCGTAGGCGTAGAGGTTACAACGAAATTGACCAGGTGGTTATTATGAAAATGACCGTAATTTTCATTTGGCATATAAATGACTTTTGGTAATTTTGCCGGATGGTCATTTTATAATGACCACATGTTCAATTTCGTTGTGACCTCTGTAAATAGTTAATACAATTTGTATAGGTCAAACTGGAGGCGCAGAGGTCACAACAAAATTGACCAGGTGATAATGATGAAAATGACCGTAATGTAATTTGGCATATAAATAACTTTTGGTATTTTTTACAGGACGGTCATTTTCATAATGACAACATGGTCAATGTTGTTGTGACCTCTGTAAATGGTCAATACAATTTTGTATTAGTCAAACCGTAGGCGTAGAGGTCACAACGAAATTGACTAGGTGGTTATTATGAAAATGACCGTCATGTAATTTGGCATATAAATGACTTTTGGTATTTTTAAGGATTGCCATTTTCATAATGACCACCTGGTCAATTTCGTCGTGACCTCAGTAAATGGTCAAGACAATTTTGTATTGGTCAAACCGTTGGCGCGGAGGTCACAATAAAATTGACCATGTGGTCATTATGAAAATGACAATCATGTAATTTGGCATAAAAATGACTTTTGGTATTTTTACAGGACGGTCATTTTATAATGACCACATGTTCAATTTCGTTGTGACCTCTGTAAATGGTTAATACCATTTTGTATTGGTCAAACTGGAGGCGCAGTGGTCACAACAAATTGACCAGGTGATAACTATGAAAATGACCGTCATGTAATTTGGCATATAAATGACGTTTGGTATTTTTACAGGACGGTCATTTTCATAATGACAACATGGTCAATGTTGTTGTGACCTCTGTAAATAGTCAATACAATTTTGTATTGGTCAAACCGTAGGCGTTGAGGTCACAACAAAATTGACCAGGTGGTCTTTATGAAATGACCGTCATGTAATTTGGCATATAAATTACTTTGGTATTTTTATCGGATGATCATTTTCATAATGACCACTTGGTTAATTTCGTTGTAACTTTTGTAAATGGTAAATACAATTTTCTATTGGTCAAACCGTAGGCGCTGAGGTCACAACAAAATTGACCAGGTGGTTATTATGAAAATGACCGTCATGTCATGTGGCATATAAATGACTTTTGGTAGTTTTACAGGACGGTCATTTTCATAATGACCACCTGATCAATTTCGTTGTGACCTTTGTAAATGGTCAATATAATTTTGTGTTGGTCAAACCGTAGGCGCAGAGGTCACAACGAAATCGACCAGGCGGTTATTAAGAAAATGGTCGTCTTGTAATTTGGCATATAAATGATTTTTGGTAATTTTACATGACGGTCATTTTCATAATTACAACATGGTCAATGTTGTTGTGACCTCTGTAAATGGTCAATACAATTTTGTATTGGTCAAACTGTAGTCGTAGAGGTCACAACAAAATTGACCAGGTGGTCTTGATGAAAATGACCGTCATGTCATTTGGCATATAAATGACTTTTGATATTTTACAGGACGGACAAGTTTGTAATGACCACCTAGTCATTTGGTTGTGACCTCTGTTAATGGTCAATACAATTTCGTATTGGTCAAACCGTTGGCGCAGAGGTCACAACGAAATTGACCAGGTGGTTATTATGAAAATGACCGTCATCTCATTCGGCATATAAATGACTTTAGGTAATTTTACTGGACGGTCATTTTCATTATGACAACATGGTCAATGATGTTGTGACCTCTGTAATTGGTCAATACAATTTTGTATTGGTCAAACCGTAAGCGCAGAGGTCACAACGAAATTGACCAGGTGGTCATTATGAGAATGACTGTCATATCATTTGGCATATAAATGACTTTTGGTAGTTTTACAGGACGGTCATGCTCATAATGACCATCTGATCAATTTCGTTGTGACCTTTGTAAATGGTCAATATAATTTTGTGTTGGTCAAACCGTAGGCTCAGAGGTAACAACGAAATTGACCATGTGGTTATTATGAAAATGACCGTTATGTAATTTGGCATATAAATGACTTTTGGTATTTTTACAGGACGGTCATTTTCATAATGACAACATGGTCAATGTTGTTGTGACATCTGTAAGTGGTCAATACAATTTTGTATTGGTCAAACTGTAGGTGCAGAGGTCACAATGACATTGACAAGGTGGTTATTATGAAAATGACCGTCATGTAATTTGGCGTATAAATGACTTTTTGTATTTTATGGATTGTCATTTTCATAATGACCACCTGGTCGATTTCCTCGTGACCTCAGTAAATGGTCAATACAATTTTGTATTGGTCAAACCGTAGGCGCAGAGGTCACAACAAAATTGACCATGTGGTCATTACGAAAATGACAGTCATGTAATTTGGCATAGAAATGACTTTTGGTATTTTTAAGGGACGGCCATTTTCATAATGACCACCTGATCAATTTCGTTGTGACCTTTGTAAATGGTCAATTCAATTTTGTGTTGGTCAAACCGTAGGCGCAGAGGTCACAACGAAATTGACCAGGTGGTCATTATTAAAATGATCGTCATGTAATTTGGCATAGAAATGACTTTTGATATTTTTACAGGACGGTCATTTTCATAATGACCACGTGGTCAATTTCGTTGTAACCTTTGTAAATGGTCAATACTATTTTCTATTGGACAAACCGTAGGCGCAGTGGTCACAACGAAATTGACCAGGTGGTCATAATGAAAATGACCGTCATGTCATTTAGTATATAAATGACTTTTGGTAGTTTTACAGGACGGTCATTTTCATTATGACCACTTGATCAATTTCGTTGTGACCTCTGTAAATGGTCAATATAACTTTGTATTGGTCAAACCGTATGCGCAGAGGTCACAACGAAATTGACCAGGTGGTCATTATGAAAATGACCGTCATGTAATTTGGCATATAAATGAATTTTGGTGATTTTACAGGACGGTCATATTCAGAATGACAACATGGTCAATGTTGTTGTGACCTCTGTAAATGGTCAATACAATTTGTTATTGGTCAAACTGTAGGTGAAGATGTCACAAAAAATTTTACCATGTGGTTTTTATGAAAATGACAGTCATGTAATTTGGCATATAAATGACTTTTGGTAATTTTACAGGACGGTCATTTTATAATGACCATATGGTCAATTTCGTTGTGACATCTGAAAATGGTCAATACAATTTTGTATTGGTCAAACCGTAGGCGCAGAGGTCACAACGAAACTGACCATGTAGTCAATATGAAAATGACCGTCATGTAATTTGGCATATAAATGACTTTTGGTATTTTTACAAGACGGTCATTTTCATAATGACAACATGGTCAATGTTGTTGTGACCTCCATAAATGGTCAATATAATTTTGTATTGGTCAAATCATAGTTGCAGAGGTCACAACAAAATTGACCAGGTGGTCATTATGAAATTGGCCGTCATGTAATGTGGCATATAAATGACTTTTGGTAATTTTACAAGACGGTCATTTTCATAATGACAACATGGTCAATGTTGTTGTGACCTCTGTAAATGGTCAATACAATTTTGTATTGGTCAAACCGTAGGTGAAGATGTCACAACAAAGTTGACCTGGTGGTCTTTATGAAAATGACCGTCATGTAATTTGGCATATAATTGACTTTTGGTATTTTACCGGACGGTCATGTTCATAATGACCACATGGTCAATTTCGTTGTAACCTTTGTAAATGCTCAATACAATTTTCTATTGGTCAAACCGTAGGCGCAGAGGTCACAACGAAATTGACCAGGTGGTCATTATGAAAATGACCGTCATGTCATTGGCATATAAATGACTTTTGGTAGTTTTACAGGACGGTCATTTTCATTATGTCCACTTGATCAATTTCGTTGTGACCTCTGTAAATGGTCAATACAATTTTGTATTGGTCAAACCGTATGCGCAGAGGTTACAACGAAATTGACTAGGTGGTCATTATGAAAATGATCGTCATCTAATTTGGCTTGTAAATGACTTTTGGTAATTTTACTAGACGGTCATTTTCATAATGACAACATGGTCAATGTTGTTGTGACCTCTGTAAATGGTCAATACAATTTGTATTGGTCAAACCGTAGGCGCCGAGGTCATAACGAAACTGACCAGGTAGTCAATATGAAAATGACCGTCATGTAATTTGGCATGTAAATGACTTTTGGTATTTTTACAGGACGGACATTCCAGAATGACAACATGGTCAATGTTGTTGTGACCTCTGTAAATGGTCAATACAATTTTGTATTGGTCAAACCATAGGTGCAGAGGTTATAACAAAATTGACCAGGTGGTCTTTACGGAAATGACCGTCATGTCATTTGGCATATAAATGACTTTTGGTAGTTTTACAGGACGGTCATTTTCATTATGACCACTTGATCAATTTCGTTGTGACCTCTGTAAATGGTCAAAACAATTTTGTATTGGTCAAACCGTATGCGCAGAGGTTACAACGAAATTGACTAGGTGATCATTGTGAAAATGATCGTCATCTAATTTGGCATATAAATGACTTTTGGTAATTTTACTAGACGGTCATTTTCAGAATGACAACATGGTCAATGTTGTTGTGACCTCTGTGAATGGTCAATACAATTTTGTATTGGTCAAACCGTTAGGTGAAGATGTCACAAAAAATTTTACCAGGTGGTCTGTATGAAAATGACAGTCATGTAATTTGGCATATAAATGACTTTTGGTAATTTTATAGGACGGTCATTTTATAATGACCATATGGTCAATTTCATTGTGACATCTGAAAATGGTCATTACAATTTTGTATTGGTCAAACCGTAGGCGCAGAGGTCATAACGAAACGGACCAGGTAGTCAATATGAAAATGACCGTCATGTAATTTGGCATATAAATGACTTTTGGTATTTTACAGGACGGACATTCCAGAATGATAACATGGTCAATGTTGTTGTGACCTCTATAAATGGTCAATTCAATTTTGTATTGGTCAAACCGTAGGTGCAGAGGTTGCAACAAAGTCATTTATATGATAAATTACAAGATGGTCATTTTCATAATGACCACCTGATTAATTTCGTTGTGACCTTTGTAAATGGTCAATACAATTTTTGTTGGTCAAACCGTAGGCGCAGAGGACAAAATGAAATCGACCAGGTGGTTATTATGAAAATGATCGTCTTGTAATTTATCATATAAATGACTTTTGGTAATTTTACATGACGGTCATTTTCATAATTACAACATGGTCAATGTTGTTGTGACCTCTGTAAATGGTCAATACAATTTTGTATTGCTCAAACCGTATGCGCAGAGGTCAAAACGAAATTAACCAGGTAGTCATTATGAAAATGACCACCATGTAATTTGGCATATAAATGACTTTTGGTAATTTTACAGGACGATCATTTTCATAATGACAACATGGTCAATGTTGTTGTGAGCTCTGTAAATTGTCAATACAATTTTGTATTAGTCCAAACCGTAGGTGCAGAGGTCACAACAAAATTGACCAGGTGGGTAATTATGAAAATGAGCGTCATGTATTTTGGCATATAAGTGACTTTTGGTATTTTTACAGGACGGTCATTTTCATAATGACCACCTAGTCAATTTCGTTGTGACCTCTGTAAATGGTCAATACAATTTTTTATTGGTCAAATCGTAGGCGGAGTGGTTACAATGAAATTGACCAGGTGGTCAATATGAAAATGAACGTCACGTCATTTGGCATATAAATGATTTTTGGTAGTTTTACAGGACAGTCATTTTGATAATGACCACCTGATCAATTTCGTTGTGACCTCTGTAAATGGTCAATACAATTTTGTATTGGTCAAACCGTATGCGCAGAGGTTACAACGAAATTGACTAGGTGGTCATTATGAAAATGATCGTCATCTAATTTGGCTTGTAAATGACTTTTGGTAATTTTACTAGACGGTCATTTTCATAATGACAACATGGTCAATGTTGTTGTGACCTCTGTAAATGGTCAATACAATTTTGTATTGGTCAAACCGTAGGCGCCGAGGTCATAACGAAACTGACCAGGTAGTCAATATGAAAATGACCGTCATGTAATTTGGCATGTAAATGACTTTTGTATTTTTACAGGACGGACATTCCAGAATGACAACATGGTCAATGTTGTTGTGACCTCTGTAAATGGTCAATACAATTTTGTATTGGTCAAACCATAGGTGCAGAGGTTATAACAAAATTGACCAGGTGGTCTTTACGGAAATGACCGTCATGTCATTTGGCATATAAATGACTTTTGGTAGTTTTACAGGACGGTCATTTTCATTATGACCACTTGATCAATTTCGTTGTGACCTCTGTAAATGGTCAAAACAATTTTTGTATTGGTCAAACCGTATGCGCAGAGGTTACAACGAAATTGACTAGGTGATCAGTTGTGAAAATGATCGTCATCTAATTTGGCATATAAATGACTTTTGGTAATTTTACTAGACGGTCCATTTTCAGAATGACAACATGGTCAATGTTGTTGTGACCTCTGTGAATGGTCAATAACAATTTTGTATTGGTCAAACCGTAGGTGAAGATGTCACAAAAAATTTTACCAGGTGGTCCTGTATGAAAATGACAGTCATGTAATTTGGCATATAAATGACTTTTGGTAATTTTATAGGACGGTCATTTTATAATGACCATATGGTCAATTTCATTGTGACCATCTG
Source organism: Ficus erecta (assembly GCA_008635985.1). Taxonomy (NCBI): domain Eukaryota; kingdom Viridiplantae; phylum Streptophyta; class Magnoliopsida; order Rosales; family Moraceae; genus Ficus; species Ficus erecta. The sequence continues at coordinate 45,155 of BKCH01002146.1, forward strand.
AAAATGGTCATTACAATTTTGTATTGGTCAAACCGTAGGCGCAGAGGTCATAACGAAACGGACCAGGTAGTCAATATGAAAATGACCGTCATGTAATTTGGCATATAAATGACTTTTGGTATTTTTACAGGACGGACATTCCAGAATGACAACATGGTCAATGTTGTTGTGACCTCTGTAAATGGTCAATTCAATTTTGTATTGGTCAAACTGTAGGTGCAGAGGGTTGCAACAAAGTCATTTATATGATAAATTACAAGATGGTCATTTTCATAATGACCACCTGATTAATTCGTTGTGACCTTGTAAATGGTCAATACAATTTTGTGTTGGTCAAACCGTAGGCGCAGAGGACAAAACGAAATCGACCAGGTGGTTATTATGAAAATGATCGTCTTGTAATTTATCATATAAATGACTTTTGGTAATTTTACATGACGGTCATTTTCATAATTACAACATGGTCAATGTTGTTGTGACCTCTGTAAATGGTCAATACAATTTTGTATTGCTCAAACCGTATGCGCAGAGGTCAAAACGAAATTAACCAGGTAGTCATTATGAAAATGGACCACCATGTAATTTAGGCATATAAATGACTTTTGGTAATTTTACAGGACGATCATTTCATAATGACAACATGGTCATGTGTTGTGAGCTCTGTAATTGTCAATACAATTTGTATTAGTCAAACCGTAGGCGCAGAGGTCACAACAAAATTGACCAGGTGGTAATTATGAAAATGAGCGTCATGTATTTTGGCATATAAGTGACTTTTGGTATTTTTACAGGACGGTCATTTTCATAATGACCACCTAGTCAATTTCGTTGTGACCTCTGTAAATGGTCAATACAATTTTTTATTGGTCAAATCGTAGGCGCAGTGGTTACAATGAAATTGACCAGGTGGTCAATATGAAAATGAACGTCACGTCATTTGGCATATAAATGATTTTTGGTAGTTTTACAGGACAGTCATTTTGATAATGACCACTTGATCAATTTCGTGTGGACCTCTGTAAATGGTCAATATAATTTTGTGTCGGTCAAACCGTAGGCGCAGATGTCACAACGAAATTGACCAGGTGGTTATTATGAAAATGACCGTCATGTAATTTGGCATATAAATGACTTTTGGTAATTTTACAGGACTGTCATTTTCATAATGACAACATGGTCAATGTTGTTGTGACCTCTGTAAATGGTCAATACAATTTTGTATTGGTCAAACCGTATGCACAGAGGTCACAACGAAATTGACCAGGTAGTCATTATGAAAATGACCGTCATGTAATTTGGCATATAAATGACTTTTGGTAATTTTACAGGACGGTCATTTTCAGAATGACAACAAGGTCAATGTTGATGTGACCTCAGTAAATGGTCGATACAATTTTGTATTGGTCCAACGTAGGTGAAGATGTCACAACAAAATTGACCAGGTGGTCTTTATGAAAATGACCGTCATGTAATTTGGCATATAATTGACTTTTGGTATTTTTACAGGACGGTCATTTTCATAATGACCACAAGGTCAATTTCGTTGTAACCTTTGTAAATGGTCAATACAATTTTCTATTGGTCAAACCGTAAGCGCAGAGGTTACAACGAAAATTGACCAGGTGGTCATTATGAAAATGACCGTTATGTAATTTGGCATAGAAATGACTTTTGGTATTTTTACAGGACGGTCATTGTCACAACGACCACATGGTCAATTTCGTTGTAACCATTGTAATGGTCAATACAATTCTCTATTGGTCAAACCGTAGGCGCAGAGGTCACAATAAAATTGACCAGGTGGTAATTATGAAAATGACCGTCATGTAAATTGTCATATAAGTGACTTTGGTATTATTACAGGACGGTCATTTTCATAATGACCACCTAGTCAATTTCGTTGTGACCTCTGTAAATGGTCAATACAATTTTTTATTGGTCAATCGTTGGCGCAGTGATCACAATGAAATTGACCAGGTGGTCATTATGAAAATGAACGTCATGTCATTTGGCATATAAATGATTTTTGGTAGTTTTACAGGACGGTCATTTTCATAATGACCACCTGATCAATTTCGTTGTGACCTCTGTAAATGGTCAATATAATTTTGTGTCGGTCAAACCGTAGGCGCAGAGGTCACAACAAAATTGACCAGGTGGTAATTCTGAAAATGACCATCATGTAATTTGGCATATAAGTGACTTGTGGTATTATTACAGGATGGTCATTTTCAGAATGACCACCTAGTCAATTTCGTTGTGACATCTGTAAATGGTCAATACAATTTTTTATTGGTCAAATCGTAGGCGCAGTCGTCACAATGAAAATGACCAGGTGGTCATTATGAAAATGAACGTCATGTCATTTGGGATATAAATGATTTTTGGTAGTTTTACAGGACGGTCATTTTCATAATGACCACCTGATCAATTTCGTTGTGACATCTGTAAATGGTCAATACAATTTTTTATTGGTCAAATCGTAGGCGCAGTCGTCAAAATGAAAATGACCAGGTGGTCATATGAAAATGAACGTCATGTCATTTGGCATATAAATGATTTTTGGTAGTTTACAGGACGGTCATTTTCATAATGACCACCTGATCAATTTCGTTGTGACCTCTGTAAATGGTCAATATAATTTTGTGTCGGTCAAACCGTAGGCGCAGAGGTCACAACAAAATTGACCAGGTGGTAATTCTGAAAATGACCATCATGTAATTTGGCATATAAGTGACTTGTGGTATTATTACAGGATGGTCATTTTCAGAATGACCACCTAGTCAATTTCGTTGTGACATCTGTAAATGGTCAATACAATTTTTTATTGGTCAAATCGTAGGCGCAGTCGTCACAATGAAAATGACCAGGTGGTCATTATGAAAATGAACGTCATGTCATTTGGGATATAAATGATTTTTGGTAGTTTTACAGGACGGTCATTTTCATAATGACCACCTGATCAATTTCGTTGTGACCTCTGTAAATGGTCAATATAATTTTGTGTCGGTCAAACCGTAGGCGCAGAGGTCACAACGAAATTGACCAGGTGGTTATTATGAAAATGACCGTCATGTAATTTGGCATATAAATGACTTTTGGTAATTTTACAGGACGGACATTTTCATAATGACAACATGGTCAATGTTGTCGGGACCTCTGTAAATGGTCAATACAATTTTGTATTGGTTAAACCGTATGCGCAGAGGTTACAACGAAATTGACCAGGTGGTCATTATGAAAATGTCCGTCATGTAATTTGGCATATAAATGACTTTTGGTAATTTTACAGGACGGTCATTTTCATAATGACTACATGTTCAATATTGTTGTGACCTCTGTAAATGGTCAATACAATTTTGTATTGGTCAAAACCGTAGGCGCAGAGGTCACAACAAAATTGATCAGGTGGTAATTATGAAATGACCGTCATGTAATTTGGCATATAAGTGACTTTTGGTATTTTTACAAGACGGCCATTATCATAATGACTACTTAGTCAATTTCATTATGATCTCTATAAATGGTCAATACAATTTTTTATTGGTCAAGCTGTAGGCGTAGATGGTCACAACGAAATTGACCAGGTGGACATTTTGAAATGACCGTCAAGTCATTTGGCATATAAATGACTTTTGGTAGTTTTACAGGACGATCATTTTTATAATGACCACCTGATCAATTTCGTTGTGACTTTGTAAATGGTCAATATAACTTTGTGTTGGTCAAACCGTAGGCGCATAGGTCCACAACGAAATTGACCTGGTGGTTATTATGGAAATACCGTCATGTAATTTGGCATATAAATGACTTTTGGTATTTTTACAGGACGGACATTTTCAGAATGACAACATGGTCAATATTGTTGTGACCTCTGTAAATGGTCAATACATTTTTGTATTGGTCAAACCATAGGTGCAGAGGTCACAACAAAATTGACCAGGTGGTCTTTATGAAAATGACCGTCATGTCATTTGGCAATAAATGAATTTTGATATTTTTACAGGACGGACATTTTCATAATGACCCACCTAGACAATTTGGTTGTGACCTCAGTAAATGATCGATACAATTTTGTATTAGTCAAACCGTAGGCGCAGAGGTCACAACAAAATTGACCAGGTAGTAATTATGAAAATGACCGTCAGGTAATTTGGCATATAAATGACTTTTGGTTGTTTTACAGGGCGGTCATTTTTCATAATGTCCACCTGGTCAATTTCGTTGTGACCTTTGTAAATGGTCAATACAATTTTGTGTTGGTCAAACAGGTAGGCGCAGAGGTCACAACGAAATCGATCAGGCGTTATTATGAAAATGACCGTCATGTAATTGGCATATAATGACTTTGGTAATTTTACAGGACGGCCCATTTAAGAATGACATCGTGGTCAATGTTGTTGTGACTCTGTAAATGGTCAATACAATTTGTATTGGTCCAACCGTGGTGAAGATGTCACAACAAATTGACCAGGTGGTCTTTATGAAAATGACCGTCATGTAATTTCGCATATAATTGACTTTTAGTATTTTACAGGACGGTCATTTCATAATGACCACATGGTCAATTCGTTGTAACCTTTATAAATGGTCAATACAATTTTCTATTGGTCAAACCGTTAGCGCAGAGATCAGAACGAAATTGGACCAGGTGGTCATTATGAAAATGACCGTTATGTAATTTGGCATAGAAATGACTTTTGGTATTTTTACAGGACGATCATTTTGATAATGGCGACATGGTCAATTTCGTTGTAACCATTGTAAATGGTCAATACAATTCTCTATTGGTCAAACCATAGGCGCAGAGGTCACAACGAAATTGACCAGGTGGTCATTATGAAAATGACCGCCATGTAATTTGGCATATAAATGACTTTTGGTATTTTTACAGGACGGTCATTTTGATAATGACGACATGGTCAATTTCGTTGTAACCCATTGTAAATGGTCAATATAATTCTCTATGGTCCAAACCCTAGGCGCAGAGGTCACAACGAAATTGACCAGGTGGTCATTATGAAATGACCGCCATGTAATTTGGCATATAAATGACTTTTGGTAATTTTACAGCACGGTCAATTTCATAAAGACAACATGGTCAATGTTCGTGTGAGCTCTGTCAATTGTCAATACAAATTTGTATTGGTCAAGCCGTAGGCGCAGAGGTCACAACGAAATTGGACAGGTGGTCATTATGAAATGACCGTCAAGTTCCAGTTGGCATATAAATGACTTTTGGTAGTTTTACAGGACGGTTATTTTCATAATGACCACCTGATCAATTTCATTGTGACCTTTGTAAATGGTGAATATAATTTTGTGTTGGTCAAACCGTAGGCGCAAAGGTTACAACGAAATGACCAGGTGGTTATTATGAAAATGACCGTCATGGAATTGGCATATAAATAACTTTTGGTATTTTTACAGGACGATCATTTTTGATAATGACGACATGGTCAATTCGTTGTAACCATTGTAAATGGTCAATACAATTCTCTATTGGTCAAACCATAGGCGCCAGAGGTCACAACGAAATTGACCAGGTGGTCATTATGAAAATGACCGCCATGTAATTTGGCATATAAATGAATTTTGGTAATTTTACAGGACGGTCAATTTCATAAAGACACATGGTCAATGTTGTTGTGAGCTCTGTAAATTGTCAATACAGTTTTGTATTGGTCCAAACCGTCGGAGCAGAGGTCACAACCAAATTGACCAGGTGGTAATTATGAAAATGACCGTCACGTAATTTGGCATATTAAGTGACTTTGGTATTTTTACAGACGGTCATTTCATAATGGGCACCAAGTCAATTTCATTGTGACCTCTGTAAAGGGTCACTAACAATTTTTTATTGGTCAAATCGTAGGCGCAGTGGTCACAATGAAATTGACCAGGTGGTTATTATGAAATGAACGTTCATGTCATTTGGCATATAAATGATTTTTGGTAGTTTTTAAAGGACGGTCATCGTCATAATGACTACCTGATCAATTTCGTTGTGACCTCTATAACTGGTCAATATAATTTTGTGTCGGTCAAACCGTATGCGCAGAGGTCACAACGAAATTGACCAGGTGGTTATTATGAAAATGACCGTCATGCATTTGGCATATAAATGACTTATAGTAATTTACAGGTCGGGTCATTTTCATAATGATAACATGGTCAATGTTGTTGTGACCTCTGTAAATGTTCAATACAATTTTGTATTGGTCAAACCGATAGGCGCAGAAGGTCACAACAAAATTGACAGTGGTAATTATGAAAATGACCGTCATGTAATTTGGCATATAAATAACTTTTGGTAGTTTTACTGGACGATCATTTTCATAATGACCACCTGATCAATTTCGTTGTGACCTTTGTAAATGGTCAATACAATTTTGTGTTGGTCAAACCGTAAGCGCAGAGGTCACAACGAAATCGACCAGGCGGTTTATTATGAAAATGACCGTCTTTAATTTGGCATATAAATGACTTTTGGTAATTTTACATTACGGTCATTTTCATAATTACAACATGGTCAATGTTGTTGTGACCTCTGTAAGTGGTCAATACAATTTTGGATTGGTCAAACCGTAGGCGCAGAGTAACAACGAAATTGACCAGGTGGTTATTATGAAAAGACCGTAATGTAATTTGGCATATAAATGACTTTGGGTAATTTTACAGGATGGTCATTTTTATAATGATAACATGGTCAATATTGTTGTGACCTCTGTAAATGGTCAATACAATTTTGTATTGGTCAAACCGTAGGCGCAGAGGTCACAACAAAATTGACCAGGTGGTAATTATGGAAATGACCGTCAGTAATTTGGCATATAAGTAACTTATCGGTATTTTTACAGGACGGTCATTATCATAATGACCCACTAGTCAATTTCGTTGTGATCTCTGTAAATGGTCAATACAGTTTTTTTATTGGTCAAGCCGTAAGCACAGAGGTCACAACGAAATTGACTAGGTGGTCCTTATGAAAATGAACGTCATGTCATTCTGGCATATAAATGATTTTTGGTAGTTTTACAGGACGGTCATTTTCATAATAACTACCTGATCAATTTCGTTGTGACCTCTGTAATTGGTCAATTATAATTTTGTGCGGTCAAACCGTAGCCGCAGAGGTCACAACGAAATTGACCAGGTGGTTATTATGAATATGACCGTCATGTAATTTGGCATATAAATGACCTTTTGGTAATTTTACAGGACGGTCATTTTCATAATGATAACATGGTCAATGTTGTTGTGACCTCTGTAAATGGTCAATACATTTTGTAATTGGTCAAACCGTAGGCGCAGAGGTCACAACAAAATTGACCAGGTGGTATGATGAAAATGACCGTCATGTAATTTGGCATATAAATGGTTTTGGTAGTTTTACAGGACGATCATTTTCATAATGACCACCTGATCAATTTCGTTGTGACCTTTGTAATGATCATACAATTTTGTGTTGGTCAAACCGTAGCCGCAGAGGTCACAACGAAATCGACCAGGCGGTTTTATGAAAATGACCGTCATGTAATTTGACATATAAATGACTTTGGTAATTTTACAGGACGGTCATTTTAAGAATGACAACATGGTCAATGATGTTGTGACCTTTGTAAATGGTCAATACAATTTTGTACTGGTCCAACCGTAGGTGAAGATGTCACAACAAAATTGACCAGTGGTCTTTATGAAAATGACCGTCATGTAATTTGGCATATAATTGACTTTTGGTATTTTTACAGGACGGTCATTTCATAACTGACCACATGGTCAATTTGTTGTAACCTTGTAAATGGTCAATACAATTTTCTATTGGTCAAACCGTAAGCGCAGAGGTCACAACGAATTGACCAGGTGGTTCATTACTGAAACTGACCGTTATGTAATTGACATAGAATGACTATTTTGGTATTTTTACAGGATGGTCATTTTCATATGAGCACCTGGTCAATTTCGTTGTGACCATTGTAAATGGTCAATACAATTCTCTATTGGTCAAAACGTAGGCGCAGAGGGTCACAACGAAATTGACCAGGTGGTCACTTATGAAATGACCGCCATGTAATTTGGCATATAAATGACTTTTGGTAATTTTATAGGACGGTCATTTCATAATGACAACATGGTCAACGTTGTTGTGAGCTCTGTAAATTGTCAATACAATTTGTATTGGTCAAACCGTAGGCGCAGAGGGTCACAAACAAAATTGACTAGGTCGGTAATTATGAAAATGACCGTCATGTAATTTGGCATATAGTGACTTTGGTATTTTTACAGACGGTCATTATCATATGACCACCTAGTCAATTTCACATTGTGATCTCTTGTAAATTGGTCAAAACAATTTTTTATTGGTCAAGCCGTAGGAGCAGGGAGGTCACAACGAAAATTGACCAGGTCGTCATTATGAAAATGACCGTCAAAGTCATTGGCATATAAATGGACTTTGGTAGTTTACAAGGTACGGTTATTTTCATAATGACCACCTGATGACTTTCATTGTGACCTTTGTAAATGGTGAATATAATTTTGTGTGGTCAAACCGTAGGCGCATAGGTTCACCGGAAATTGCCAGGTGGTTATTTATGAAAATGACCGTCATGCTAATTTGGCATATAAATGACCTTTTGGTATATTTTTACAGGACGGACATTTTCAGAATGACAACTTGGTCAGGTCGTTGTGAGCTCTGTAAATGGTCAATACAATGTTGTATTAGTCAAACCGTGGCGCCAGAGGTCCAACGAAATTGACCAGGTGGTCTATCAAAATGACCGTCATCTTCATTTTGGCATAATAAAATGACTTTTGGGTAATTTTACAGGACGGTCATTTTCATAATGACAACATGGTCAAGGTTGTTGTGACCTCTGTAAATGGTCAATACAATTTTGTATTGGTCAAACTGTAGGGCGCAGAGGTCACAACAAAATTGCCCAGGTGGTAATATGAAAATGACCGTCATGTAATTTGGCATATAAGTGACTTTTGGTATTTTTACAGGACGGTCATTTTCATAATGACCACCTATTTAATTTCGTTGTATCTCTACAAATGGTCAATACAATTTTTAATTGGTCAACCGTAGGCGCAGAGGTCACAACCGAAATTGACCAGGTGGTCATTATGAAAATAACCGTCAAGTAATTTAGCTTAGAAAATGACTTTGGTTAGTTTTACAGGAAGGTCATTTTCATAATGACCACCTGCATCAATTTCGTTGTGACCTTTGTAAATGGTCAATATAATTTTGTGTTGTCAAACCGTAGGCGCATAGGTCATAACGAAATTGACTAGGTGGTTATTATGAAATGACAGTCATGTAATTTGGCATATAAATGACTTTTTGTAATTTTACAGGTCGGGCCATTTTCAGAATGACAACATGGTCAATGTTGTTGTTACCTCTGTAAATGGTCAATTACAATTTTGAATTGGTCAAACTGAAGGTTGCAGAGGTCACAATGAAATTGACAAGGTGGTCATTATGAAAATGACCGTCATGTAATTTGGCATATAAATGACTTTTGGGTATTTTTTAAAGGATTGTCATTTTCATAATGACCACCTAGTCAATTTCATTGTGATCTCTATAAATGGTCAATCTAATTTTATATTGGTCAAGCCGTAGGCGCAGAGGTCACAACGAAATTGATCAAGTGGTCATTATGAAAATGCCGTCAAGTCATTTGGCATATAAATGACTTTTTGTAGTTTTACGGACGGTCATTTTTGTATTGACCACCTGATCAATTTCGTTGTGACCTTTGTAAATAGTCAATATAATTTTGTGTGGTGAAACCGTAGGCGCAGAGGTCACAAACAAAATATGACCAGCTGATAATTATGAAAATGACCGTCATGTAATTTGGCCATATATGTGACTTTTGGTATTTTTACCAGGACGGTCATTATCATAATGACTACCTAGTTAATTTCATTGTGATCTCTGTAAATGGTCAATCCAAATTTATATTGGTCAAGACCGTAGCGCAGACGGTCACAACGAAATTGACAAAGTGGTCATTATGAAAATGACCGTCAAGTCATTTGGCATATAAATGACTTTTTGTAGTTTTACAGACGGTCATTTTCGTATTGACCGCCCTGATCAATTTCGTTGTGACCTTTGTAAATGGTCAATATAATTTTGTGTTGGTCAAACCGTAGGCGCATAGGTCACAACGAAATTGACAGGGTGGTTATTATGAAAATGATCGTCATGTAATTGGCATATAAATGACTTTTGGTATTTTTACAAGACGGAAATTTTCAGAATGACAACATGGTCAATGTTATTGTGACCTCTGTAAATTGGGCAATACAATTTTGTATTGGTCAAACCATAGGTGCAGAGGTCACAAAAAAAATTGGACCAGGTGGTCTTTATGAAAATGACCGTCATGTCATTTGGCATATAAATGACTTTTGATATTTTTATAGGACGAACATTTTCATAATAACCACCTAGTCAATTTGGTTGTGACCTCTGTAATTTTCAATACTATTTTGTATTAGTCAAACCGTTGGCGCAGAGGTCACAACGAAATTGACCAGTTGGTCATTAATGAAAATGACCGTCATCTCATTTGGCATAAAAATGACTTTGGTAATTTTACAGGACGGTCATTTTTCATGATGACAACTTGGTCAATGTTGTTGTGACTCTGTATATGGTCAATACAATTTTGATGGTCAAAACGTAGGCCAGAAGTCACAACGAAATTGACCAGTTGGTCATTATGAAAATGACCGTCATCCTCATTTGGCCCTAAAAATAACTTTTGGTATTTTAACAGAACGGTCATTTTCGTACTGACCACCTGATCAATTTCGTTGTGACCTTTGTAAATGGTCAATATAATTTGTGTTGGTCAAACACAGGCGGCAGAGGTCATAACAAAATTGACCAGCTGATAATTATGAAAATGACGTCATGAATTTGGCATATATGTGACTTTTGGTATTTTTACAGGACGGTCATTATCATAATGACTACCTAGTCAATTTTATTGTGATCTCTGTAAATGGTCAATCCAATTTATATTGGTCAAGCCGTAGGCGCAGAGGTCACAACGAAATTGACCAAGTGGTCATTATGAAAATGACCGTCAAGTCATTTGGCATATAAATGACTTTTTGTAGTTTTACAGGACGGTCATTTTCGTATTGAGACCGCCTGATCAATTTCGTTGTGACCTTTGTAAATGGTCAATCTAATTTTGTGTTGGTCAAACCGTAGGCGCATAGGTCACAACGAATTGACCAGGTGGTTATTATGAAAATGATCGTCATGTTTTGGCATATAAATGACTTTTGGTAATTTTACAGGACGGTCATTTTCATAATGATACATGGTCAATGTTGTTGTGACCTCTGTAAATGGTCAATACAATTTTTATTGGTCAAACCTAGGTGCAGAGGTCACAAAAAAATTGACCAGGGGTCTTTATGAAAATGGACCTCATGTCTTTGGCATATAATGACTTTTGATATTTTTATAGGACGGACATTTCATAATAACCACCTAGTCAATTTGGTTGTGACCTCTGTATATTTTCATACTTTTTGTAATTAGTCAAACCGTTGGCGCAGAGGTCACAACGAAATTGACCAGTTGGTCATTATGAAAAATGACCGTCATCTCATTTGGCATAAAAATGACTTTTGGTAATTTTACAGGACGGTCATTTTCATAATGACAACATGGTCAATGTTGTTGTGACCTCTGTAAATGGTCAATACAATTTTGATTGGTCAAACCGTAGGCCAGAAGTCACAACAAAATTGACCAGGTGGTAATTATGAAAATGACCGTCATGTAATTTGGCATATAAGTGACTTATGTTAATTTTACAGGACGGTCATTATCATAATGACCACCTAGTCAATTTCGTTGTGATCTCTGTAAATGGTCAATACAATTTTTTATTGATCAAACCGTAGGCGCAGAGGTCACAACGAAATTGACCAGGTGGTCATTATGAAAATGACCGTCAAGTCATTTGGCATGTAAATGACTTTTTGTAGTTTTACAGGAAGGTTATTTTCATAATGACCACCTGATCAATTTTGTTGTGACCTTTGTAAAAGGTCAATATAATTTGTGTTGGTCAAACCGTAGGCGCATAAGTCCAACAAAATTGACTAGGTGGTTATTACGATAATGACCATCATGTAATTTGGCATATAAATGACTTTTGCAATTTTTACAGGACGGACATTTTCAGAATGACAACATGGTCAATGTTATTGTGACCTCTGTAAATGGTCAATACAATTTTGTATTGGTCAAACCGTAGGCGCAGAGGTCACAACAAAATTGACCAGCTGGTAATTATGATTATGACCGTCATGTAATTTGGCATATAAATGACTTTTGGTATTTTTACAGGACGGTCATTTCATAATGACAACATGTCAATATTGTTGTGACCTCTGTAAATGGTCAATACAATTTTGTATCGGTCAAACTGTGGGTGCAGACGGTAACAATGAAATTGACATGGTGGTCATTATGAAAATGACCGTCAAGATATTTGGCATATAAATGACTTTTGGTATTTTTAAAGGAGTGTCATTTTCATAATGACCACCTGGTCAATTTCGTCGTGACCTCAGTAAATGGTCAACAGAATTTTGTATTGGTCAAACCGTAGGCGCAGAGGTCACAAAAAAATTGACCAAGTGGTAATTATGAAAATGACCGTCATGTAATTTGGCATATAAGTGACTTTTGGTATTTTTACAGGACGGTCATTATCATAATGACCACCTAGTCAATTTCGTTGTGATCTCTGTAATGGTCAATCCAATTTTATATTGGTCAAGCCGTAGGCGCAGAGTTCACAACGAAATTGATCAAGTGGTTATTATGAAAATGACCGTCAAGTCATTTGGCATATAAATGACTTTTTGTAGTTTTACAGGACGGTCATTTTCGTATTGACCACCTGATCAATTTCGTTGTGACCTTTGTAAATGGTCAATATAATTTTGTGTTGGTCAAACCGTAGGCGCAGAGGTCACAACAAAATTGACCAGCTGGTAATTATGAAAATGACCGTCATGTAATTTGGCATATAAGTGACTTTTGGTATTTTACAGGACGGTCATTCTCATAATGACCACCTAGTCAATTTCGTTGTGATCTCTGTAAATGGTCAATCCAATTTTATATTGGTCAAGCCGTAGGCGCAGGGTCACAACGAAATTGACTAGGTGGTCATTATGAAAATGACCGTCAAGTCAGTTGGCATGTAAATGAGTTTTTGTAGTTTACAGGACGGTTATTTTCATAATGACCACCTGATCAATTTTGTTGTGACCTTAGTAAATGGTCAATATAATTTTGTGTTGGTCAAACGTAGGCGCATAAGTCCCAACAAAATTGACCAGGTGGTTATTACGATAATGACCATCATGTAATTTGGCATATAAATGACTTTTGCAATTTTTACAGGACGGACATTTTCAGAATGACAACATGGTCAATGTTATTGTGACCTCTGTAAATGGTCAATACAATTTTGTATTGGTCAAACCGTAGGCGCAGAGGTCACAACAAAATTGACCAGCTGGTAATTATGATTATGACCGTTATGTAATTTGGCATATAAATGACTTTTGGTATTTTTACAGGACGGATTTTCATAATGACAACATGGTCAATATGTTGTGACCTCTGTAAATGGTCAATACAATTTTGTATCGTCAAACTGTGGGTGCAGAGGTCACAATGAAATTGACATGGTGGTCATTATGAAATGACCGTCAAGATATTTGGCATATAAATGACTTTTGGTATTTTAAAGGATGTGTCATTTTCATAATGACCACTGGTCAATTTCGTCGTGACTCAGTAAATGGTCAACAGAATTTGTATTGGTCAAACCGTAGGCGCAGAGGTCACAACAAAATTGACCAAGTGGTAATTATGAAAATGACCGTCATGTATTGGCAATAGTGACTTTGGTAT
>BKCH01002147.1:0-40102 GCA_008635985.1 Ficus erecta
TTGATTGGAGAAGTAGAACTTACACTTTTATTGAGCTTGTTTTGGGTGTAAGTTTAAACTTACACCCATCAACTCAATTTTTGTCTTTTTTTGAAATTTTTTTTATCTTTTCTGAAAAAGTCAACAAAAATTACTATTTAAATTTATCAATTTCAACTCAAACTTATACACCAAACGTCCCCTGAATTTTTAACTATGAAAAAAATAATATAAAAAATATAAAATATCAAGTGGTTGTTTGGTGTCAGTTCCGTATCTCTAATTTCCAAAACCATGCTAGGGTTGACTTTCATTGGAGAACTTACACTTTTATTGAATTTTTAACTATGAAAAAAAAATATATTTATAAAAAAAACTATGAAAAAAAATACAAAATATCAAGTGGTTGTTTTCCATATCTCTAATTTCCAAGCGAATTACAATCTTCTACTGTTGTTTTTCTTCGCTGAAGGGCGAGTTAAGCAAAGACGTGCAATTTTATTAACTTTAGAAAAAAAAAAAAAATCCCTTAGTTCAGAAGAGGGTTTTTACAGTTCAATTTTATCCTTAGAAAATGGTAGAGTTTAGAGTTTAAGTTTTTAAATTCTTTGTTTTTTTAAAAAGAATCTTAATCTTAATATTAATATTAATGTTAATGTTAATTAAATAAAAGCATCAATCCACTATCCCTAAATTCAAAAACAAAAAAAATAAAAATAAAAATAAAAATTCAGAACAATACTAATAAAATACACATGGTTGAATTAAATCAAATACATATCCTTATGATTAGAAACAAAAAGTATGGATATATGGAGAATCAATTGGTAATTAAGAAGATATGGAAATGTGTATTCACTAGTACAAATTGTGGATTACACGACGGTTTTTTACCGTCGTGTAAAGTTTACACGACGGTTACCCAACCGTCGTGTAATCCAGTGTCGTGGAAGATAACACGACGGTTAAAAACCGTCGTCGAAACAAGGTACACCATAGTAGATACAAGTAATATAAAGACATTACACGACGGTTCTTGGCCGAACCGTCGTGTAATGCGGACATTACACGACGGTACTTGGCCGAACCGTCGTGTAATGCGGACATTACACGACGGTTCTTGGCCGAACCGTCGTGTAATGCGGACATTACACGACGGTTCTTGGCCGAACCGTCGTGTAATGTCTCTTTTATTAAAAAAAAAAAATTTATGGTTTTTTGGTGATTTCTCACGGCTGGCCTAACCTATATGTTATCCAATACATGATCCAAGATAGTAACTTCAATGATCAAAGTAAAATTACATACCAATTTTTACATTACAAGTTCACATATCATAATTAATGAATTGCATTACATGGCTAGCTCATTCTCCCCTAATCAAATTCAAATCCTCAGAAGTAAAAAATTCTTTATTTTCAAGTACATCAATTCCATTCAACACTATGTCCCTCATAAAACCTAAAATAAAATAACCACATTCAACACTTCCCTCTTGGAGAGGACAATGACGGTTCGAGATTTTTGTTTTACAGTCTCGTCTCCTTCTTCTAATCCCTTCTCCGGTCATAATCTTCCAATCCGTTAGGGCCCTAGCAAATTGATAAAGTTCAAACTAATTAAGATGTATATAATTAAGATTAAATAAAAGAAAAACTCATTCAAGCATTTCATCGAGTATGATGTGTGCGCAAAAAATTCATGTTGGAAAATGTGTGTAAAGTGCCAAAACCAATCACAAACCATTCATCTACAAAGAGCAACATTAAAAACAAAAACATTCATGTTCAAAAATAGATCTTTAATGGAAAACAACAATACAAGAGAGCAAATGTGTTTTAGTTTATATACGAAGTCACCTTGCTTTTCTTTGAAAAAGAATATGCACGGCCACATGAAGAGGGAGGCAACTTCGGCAACGGCGGCTTGACCGGATTCTAAAAGAGTGGTGGTAGCGGGTTGGTGAAGGATGTGGGTACTTGAGAAATGTAGAAAGTGTGAAGAAAGAACTTAAGAAATTCGTGCGGAGATGAAGAGAAACGAGGAGGAAATTGTATTTAAGTTATGGGTTTTGGCGCGAGGATTTCAAAAAATTAAATTTGAAAATTTTCAGAGAGTGTGAAGAAAGAACTTAAGAAATTCGTGCGGAGATGAAGAGAAACAAGGAGGAAATTGTATTTAAGTTATGGGTTTTGGCGCGAGAATTTCGAAAAATTAAATTTGAAAATTTTCAAAATTTTTAGAAGATTACACGACGGTCTATTTAGAACTGTCGTGTAATACCAGGGATTACACGACGGTCCCCCGGGACCGTCGTGTAATGTCCCCCCCAAGGAGCGGATTACACGACGGTCCCAAGGGACCGTCGTGTAATCCCCCTTTGAGGGGCGGATTACACGACGGTCCCAAGGAACCGTCGTGTAATGTCCCCCCCGAGGGAGGGATTACACGACGGTTCCCCGGGACCGTCGTGTAATCCCCCTTCGAGGGGCGGATTACACGACGGTCCCAAGGGACCGTCGTGTAATGTCCCCCCGAGGGAGGGATTACACGACAGTTCCCCTGGACCGTCGTGTAATCCCTCCCTCGGGGGGGACATTACACGACGGTCCCGGGGGACCGTCGTGTAATCCTTCCCTCGGGGGGACATTACACGACGGTTCCTTGGGACCGTCGTGTAATCCGCCCCTCGAAGGGGGATTACACGACGGTCTCAAGGAACCGTAGTGTAAAGTCGGACTTTACACGACGGTTCTTTGGAACCGTAGTGTAAAGTGGCTCCGCGACGCACTTTACACGACGGTTCTTTGGAACCGTAGTGTAAAGTCGGACTTTACACGACGGTTCTTTGGAACCGTAGTGTAAAGTGGCTCCGCGACGCACTTTACACGATGGTTCTTTGGAATCGTAGTGTAAAGTCGGACTTTACACGACGGTTCTTTGGTACCCGTAGTGTAAAGTCGGACTTTACACGACGGTTCTTTGGAACCGTAGTGTAAAGTGACTCCGCGACGCACTTTACACGACGGTTCTTTGGTACCGTAGTGTAAAGTCGGACTTTACACGACGGTTCTTTGGAACCGTAGTGTAAAGTGGCTCCGCGAGGCACTTTACACGACGGTTTTTTTGGAATCGTAGTGTAAAGTCGGACTTTACACGACGGTTCCAAGGAACCGTCGTGTAATCTCCGTCGTGTAATGTACTTTTTGTAGTAGTGATTTCTATTATTTGACGAAAATGATAGGGATAGGGTTCCTAATTTGGAGACCTAGATTTTTGATAGTGCCTTGTTGATTCTGAATATTCACAATCGATCCTTTCATTCTGGTAGATTATGAATAATTCGCATGTCCAAATAAAATAGTTTTGGGGTTCAGATTCATAATTTGCCGCAAAATTATATGATTCGTGAGAGTCATGGGGGTTGGTTGCCAACTGTTGAACTTCGTTGGTTCTAAGAATAAGGGATCTTTAAGTTGGCACGTGAGGAAGACTATGAGCAAAGGGACAATGGCTTTACTACACACGACTGCTTTACCAAAAACTTGGTGTGATAATAACTTAGAAAAATACATTGGAATGAGTACTCTGTTAGGATTTGTGCGCGCCCTGAGAAGAACAAAATATTTAAAGGTATTTACACATTTTATATCGATAATAGATATGCATTATCTTCAAAAATTAACTATGTCCTGAGGGAAAAAGAGGTTCGGAAATCAATACTCGAACACCATTAATTCATGTTGCTTGGAGATCTCGCCTTCAAAGTAGGCCAATTAAACCTTCTGACCAACCTAGTTTTGATCCCAATGTTTTAAAGGAACGTATATGCCAAAAAGCGAAAGACTTCCGATGGACTCCCTCCTCTACCTCCTGAACGGACTTTTTCCTCCATCCCTAATATATGTGAGAGCAAGGAAGACTCGTTGCCACCGTCTAAAACTTCAAAAGATTCCACTTCCAAAGAGAAATTGGTTGCTCCCATTGAGACTTTGAGTGACGAATTGGTTAGCTTTCCAATCAACTCATATTATGTTCCCATTAGAGCAACAATACAAAGAGCTGTCTCTTTAGAGCGTATCAATGCCATCAAGAAGCGAGAATACTTTAAACCATGTGAAGCTAATGCCCGTCGTGCATCCGAGGTATTTTATTACTATTATTATTATTATTTTTTAAGTAGAAGCCCTCATTAATATCCAAGCATAAGTCTGAGTAGTCTTCTACTTATCACGCACCTAGGTAGTCTCTACGTAAATAAAGTGTGGGTAAACTTCTATTGTGTGCATGAGATTGGGTAAATTCTTTACTTCTTGAATATGGGTAGACTCCTACCTACTTGAGCGTAGGTAGACTACTACCCACGAATTGATACAAATAGGCTGATTACTTCTAACCTTTTTGTCTTCTATAGTTGCTTTCGGACATCCTTCTCTCGACTTCCCGTGTGCTAGAGACATGTTTAAAGAAGCAAAAAAGGTTATGTCGGATTCTACCCACTTTGTTTGAAGAAGCAAAAAGTGTGATGTCAGAGTCAAAAATCTCAGAAGGAAAATTGTCGGATTCTGAGAATGCTGCTAAACTTGCGCAAAACGCTTCCTCTGAATGGGAATCCAAGTACCAAACTCTTCTCACTTCCTCAGATAATGATAAGAAGATTTTGGAAGAACTCAAAGCTTCACTTAAGCAAACCCAAAAAAAGTTAAGAGTAAGAAAGAACTTGATCTTGTTAATACCAAATCTGAGGAGGATTGGTCAGAGGTTAACAAATATTACGCTTGGGCCCAGGCTAAAATTGACTCTGAATATTTGGAAGGCTTTGACCAAGCGAAACAGGCAATCCTTGAATTAAATCCTGGGGTTAAGCTTAATCTTGATATTGACTCTTGCCGTCGTGATAAAGCCTCTACTTCTCGATCTCCGTACGTGGCTTCCCCACAATTCGATCCAAGGAAAGGTGATTTTGTTGTTATTTCACCTATGAGAAACTTAGAGAAATTTGCAAATTGCGACCTTCCGAGTGCTGATGCGGATCCTCCAACTAACTCTCCCACGGATGCTTAGTACCCATTTGTCTCAGACACCCCTTTTTTTCTTTAAAGCTTTTTGTATTTGAGTTCGGATGTTCAAAGCGTTTTATTCTTTTTTTTTTTTAAATAATGATATTGTCTTCGAACTTGTTGTTTGACAATTGTGCTTTCCGTATTACGGTCCTGCCGTAAAAAAATCCATGATTGGTCCTGCTGTCATATTCATGTTTGGTCCTCTCAAACTATATATATTTTTTAAATTTGATCTTGCTGAAAAATTCATGATCGGTCCTGTCGTCATGTTTATGTTTGGTCTTGCCAAATTATATATATATATATATATATATATATTCTGAATTCGGTCCTGTCGAAAAATTCATGATCGGTCTTGCCCTCATGTTCATGTTTGGTCCTGCCAAACTATATAAATATATATTTTTTTGAATTCGGTCCTGCCGAAATTCATGATCAGTCGTGCCGTCATGTTCATGTTTGGTCCTGCCAAACTATATTATTATTTTATTATTATTATTATTATTTTTAATACGTTGGAGCTATTGGAGGATACTTATCTCCTCCTATGGAGTCGTTGGAGGATATTGGAGTCGTTGGAGAATACTTACCTCTTCCTAGCTCCCCATTTTCTTTTACATGCTATCATGGTAAAAGAAAATTCAAAAAAAAAAATCAAAAAAGTATTGACAAAAATTTCATCTTTATTTAAATAATTTTTGTGCCTTTGGAAACTAGGCATTACATGAAAAACCCAACTTAAATAAAAACACACTTTTTATACGCTAATACTACTTAAAATCACACCACACAAGTCAAACACCTACTGATAATATTTTCTAAGGTAATCAACATTCCAAGTATGCTTTAATACCTTACCCCACTTATTTTCCAACCGGTAGGTAGCCGGCCGAACCACTTTCACCACTTTGTACAGTCCTTCTCAATTTGGCCCTAGAACCCCATCTCCTGGCTTTTTTGTATTTTGAATGACTTTCTTCAAAACTAGGTCTCCTTCTTTAAATCTCCGCTCCTTAACCCTTGAATTGTAGTACCTAGCTGTAGCTTGCTAATACGCAGCCACCCGAATACAAGCTTGTGCTCGTTTATCTTCCACTAGATCAAGCTCAGTACACAATTCATCATTATTTTGTTCTTCATGATAGGCCTCAATTCAATAAGTCGGCATTCCTACCTCCGTAGGGATCATAGACTCTACACCATATGCCATAGAAAAAGGCGTTTCTCCGGTTGGAGTCCTACTCATAGTACGATAAGCCCAAAGCACCAGCAACAATTCCTCTACCCACTTATTCTTCAAATCCTCCAATTTTTTCTTCAAGTTTTCTTTAATTGCCTTGTTCACCGCTTCAACTTGACCATTAGCTTGGAGATATCCAGGTGAAGAATAGCTTTTGTGAATCCCCATCTGTCGGCATATGCTCTTCAACTCTTCATTGTCGAATTGAAGTGCATTATCAGTTATGATGGAATGTGGTATTCCAAACCGGCAAATAACAGACTTCCAAATGAAATCAATTACATTTTCTTCAGTGATCCGGGGTGGCTCTTGTGCCTCCACCCACTTTGTGAAATAATCAATGACTACAATCGCGTACTTGCATTTTCCATTAGCCAATAGGAGTGACCCTATAATATCAATTCCCCACACCGCGAATGACCAAGGACTTGATATTGAGGTGAGGCGTTCCCCCGGTTGCCTCAGAATATGCAAGAAGCGTTGGCATTTATCACATATTTTTACCAACTCCATTGCATCTTTCAACATAGTGGGCCAATAATACCCCTGACGAAGTGCCTTTTGAGACAATGACCTTCCGCCAGAGTGATTGCTGCAAATTCCCTCGCGAATTTCTCTCATGACATACTTTGCTTTATGCTTGTCCCGAGATCGCAAGTAAGGTAGAGTATATCCCCGCTTATATAACTTTCCATTGTATTATCAAGAACCGGTTGACAAGGTACTTAAGCCTTCTTGCCTCATTATTTTCAGTTGGCAATTCCCCAGTTGACAAATAAAGGAATATTGGGGTCATCCATGTAATCTCTTCATCTGCATCTACTGTAAAGATCACCATTTGCTCCCCAACACTTGGTTGTATGAGTACTTCTATAGGAACAGTACCAAGTTGATCTTCATCCAACCTGAAGCTAACCGAGCAAGTCCATCTGCTTCAAGATTCTCACTTCGGGGAATTTGTAGTATCTCATACCATTTCAACTTATCAAGATAAACCCTCGCCTCTTTGAGGTATATTGCCATTTTTTCTCCTTTCACTTGGAATTATTCTCGAACTTGATTCATTATCAACTGGGAGTCACTATGAATTTTCAAGTTTTGTACTTGTAATTCTCGTGCTAGCCTTAGTCTCGCGAGTAACGCCTCATATTCGGCCTCATTGTTAGAGACCTTAAAAGTGAATCGCAAAGCATAACGGATCTTATCATTGTTCGGACTCTTGAAGACTAGCCCAGCTCCACACCCATTGACATTCAATGCCCCGTCGACATGTAATTGCCAAATAGGTCCATCAGGTCTTTTAAGGGTTGTCATGTCTTTTTCTTGATCATTCTCATCTTGCTTGGTGAAATCTTGTTTAGTTGTATCCTTTTCCTCCTGATTTTCCACTCTCACTGGATAAGTGAATTCTGCTATAAAATCCGCTAAAGCTTGACCCTTAATGGTTGTTCTTGGTCTATAGTTAACTTCAAACTCTCCCAATTCAACGGACCATTTCATCAATCGTCCTGACATATCTGGCTTTTGTAGGATTTGCCTGAGTGGATGACTTGTAAGAATGGTTATAGGATGCGATTGAAAATATGCTCGCAATTTCCATGAAGCTATTATCAAAGCCAAGGCTGTTGGGATCTATATGTGCCATAAGGATAGAAAACCAATTCTAGGAATTTTCTGTAAATATGATATTTTGATATTAATAAAAAGAGGTTATTCATGTTTAATAAGTTGTGTCCTATTTACTTTCATTTGTTGATTGTATGATTATTTTGAGTAAACATAAAATACTCCTAGGCTGTTGGTAATATATCGGATTATCATATGTATACGGGGTAACATAGAAAACGTGGTAATTTGATAACAGTCTAAATAAATCGTCCACAATCGATGGAATAAGTTTTGGGGATCTTATTCATGATAAGATTGTAAATGTTGTCTACTTCCTTGGATGGATGATTTGTCTTGACTATTAGATAGGTTAAAGTAGAAACTTTAATGTATGCCAGTATTAAGGTATGACATTGGACTGGACCTAAGGTGTTAATTGATTCGGTTTAATAATTCCGTTTATAAGAATCAATGATGTTTTGATTATCATTCTACATTAATCTTAATCCTGAAATGAATACTTGAGTTCGCATCCATGACTTATGCACTTTGATCCACTATAGGTGAGACACTGATAATTGATGGTCAATGTACTTGTGTTTTGGGTGTATGACTTATGGATGGAGAAATCAAGATTCATATATACGGAATCCATAGCAATCAAGATTCATATATACGGAATCCATAGCTATCTTAACGATAGTACATGTTATCTACTTACAGGCATTATTCAGGAATTGAAAGATAATATAACAAGATCTTGACCATCGGTTTACTTTGTGTTCTTTGATGGTTTACCGATTGTATGTCATTACAATTGGTGGTTCTTTGAATGGAGAATAATCGAACTTTATGTTAAAATGATTGAAAAGGTAAAACAGAAAAAGTCCTTAATTCAATCATGGATAACATATGGTGATTAAGCAAGCGATGAATAAATCATGGAAGAAGCACTGCGTTAAAGAGCTTTCGTAATACAGTATGTAAACGGGAGTTCAGCTTCAGACTTTTAGTTGATAATTGATGAATAATTAATCCGGGATTAATTTTTCACAATTATAGGAGCCTCTTTACATATTTCCTTCGGGTCCCTCTACTAGCTCATATAGTTCCACGAAACGTCTCAGGATTTGTTCCTAATAAGATCTATAAATTAAATGGGAATTTAAAAATGTCTATTAAGACATGGTACTTTCTAACATGTAATCCCGAAAAAGGATTGGACATGTGAAATTAATGTAGACAAATAATGTGATTTGTCAACATATGATTGGTTGTAAATAAAAATAATTATTTGTTAATTATTTTGGTTAATTGAATTTTGAAAATAAGATTGTGTTTGAATTATTTAATTTTGGAAAACAAAATTTTTCTCTCCTAATTAATAGTGCACGAATTTTAATGGATGGAGGGAAGAAGATTTTGTTTCAAAATTATTTAAATATATTCCTAACATTAAATTATTAATTGATTTAAATAATGGAGCTTATTTGTTAGTTTTTCTTTTCTTAAAAATTGGTGCACGGTTTTTTGGTGGAAAGGAAATCTAAATTATTACATTTATTTAAATTGATTAAATATGGATAATATTTGTGGAAAATATTTATTTAAATTCAAATAAGAGAATCTTATTTAAATTCAAAGGTTTAAAAGGAGTTTGAATCTAGATAGGATTAGGATTTTTGATTAGTCTAGATTCTTGATTTAAATTTGAACCACTGATCAACCTCTACATTATGTAGAGGACGAATTTGAATCTCCTAGAAAAGAGGGGACGAATTTTTTTGGAGTCCCTCCTCTGGCAAAGAACGTCTATTAGGTTCAAAGAACCTAGCCCGAAATTTATATGATCCTTTGGTTTAAAAGATTATCCAGAAAAATAATTATTAATTATTTTTTAAGTAAGAGATATTTTTGAAAAAGGATTGAAATATTATATAAAGGCTAGGGGTTCTTGAAAAAAGCTAACCATATATCATACACTCAAAAGGGGACGTTTTTGGGAGAGAGAAAACGCCAAAACTAGGGTTTTTAGGCTTGAAAAAATTCGTCCTTCTTGAGTGATATTTCTATAGAGAAATTTCCATTGAATCGGGATTAAGAAGTTGGGATCTAGACTTCGGAAGCATTACCGGTCGCTTGGATTCATAGCACGTGTGCACACACAGACTCTAAAACGTGGGGACATGAGAATAGTAGAGAAGACACGTTGGTCGATGCTCTAGCAATTCTGGAATTCGAGAAAAAAGGTATGTTTGATCATGTATTTAATTTATTGTTATATACAACATGAGCTTCTTTTCTGAATCGGCATAAAAATTTTAAAACTTCTGCTACGTAGTAACTCTGATATCGGATCCATGTTTTTCCAACAACTGATATCAGAGCCAACACATGATCATGTATATAACATAAATTATTTGATCAAATGAATTTCTCTCTATGCATTAATGAAATATTTTAGAGAGTTGGCACCTAGGTTTTATTTTGTGTATGTTAAATATATTGTGAATGGATGTATGGATAAATGAATGCTTTATATTATTTTTTTATAATACATGATGCTTGTTCAATTTTTCCGGTCATGATTCCATAGAGGTTAGAATTTGTATCTAGGTTTTTCAAGTGTAATAGATGCAGTCTATTATTACTGCTAGGTTGTTCTTTCAATTCCAAGACTTTTTGGTAAGCCATAAACGACGTAGGAATTTTTTTGTAATTCGGGCTACAATAGATTCAAGGAGATTGAAGATGAACGAAAGTATGTAAATTTTCAACGTGTTTTATTTAAATTTTTGATATTTTGTAATTTTGATTAAAATTAAAAATCACATATAATCTTTTAGAAATTTAAATTTAATTTAAATATAAAAGGACGTGACATTGGAGAAGGACGACACATTGAAGAAGGATACAAGGCATGGATCTACAAAAGAAGGCCGATATATGTTTCGGTTAATTTTTTGTAAATTTTGCAATTTTCTTTTCTCTAGAATGGAATCATGATCCACGGCTATTTACATATTTTGCAAATCATGGATGATGCGATGCTAGATAAATATGTTATACTATTTCGCGATGTATTGATAACATGCCATATAGACTAGGGAGTGTCACTCAATAAATATTGTTTATGTATGAAAAACAAAAACCCTATTTCAAAAGATTGAGTGGGAGAATGCTTTACATACTAAGACATACGGCCTCCATCGTTGGTCCAATAGTTATGCTTGGTAGTTCCTACTACTCGGTTTCGACCCGGGAATTCCCTTCGGATAGGTATCTTACCTAGAGCACACACTGATTTGGTTTTTCGAAAGGATAACAATTTTGGGCATATTTTATGTTTAGATCACCCATCGGTGGCGGATGTAAAATATGGATTCAAAATTGGAAACGATGGTTACATACTCATGCTACTTTATTCAAAATTGGAAATGATGGTTGCACACTCATGCTACCAATCTTGCCACAAAAGCTGATTATCTTGGCTCTGAACAGGTTTACATAGGTAATGGTACAGGTTTATCAATTAAGCGCATTGGTTCTTCTCAGTTCTTGTCACCTTCTAGTTCTAAATTGCTCACTCTTCAACAAATGCTTCATGTGCCAGAAATCACTAAAAATCTCTCGAGTGTTTCTAAGTTTGCTTGGGATAATCAAGTGTTTTTTGAATTTCACCCCTTTGTCTGTTTTGTGAAAGATCAGGTCTCCAAAACATTGCCACTGGAGGGCAGAGTTAAGAGAGGTCTCTATGCCTTTGATTCTTCTCAAATTCCTCTTCACAAACAATCAACTCCATCATCCTCTCCTTTTGTGTATCAGCCATTGTCACATTCTCAGTGTCTTCCTGTTAACCATGTGACTTTTTCTTGTTCCAATTCGTTTCATTCAATATCTGTCAATGTAACTAGTTCTGTTCCTGCATCTATGTTTGATGTGTGGCATGATCGCCTTGGTCATCCATCCACTCGTAGTGTTCAACATGTTCTTGCTAACTATCAAGTGTTCATTGATAATTAAAATGTCTCTTCTCCTGTGTGTTAAGCGTGTTGTTATGGAAAGATTCATAAATTTCCCTTTCCTCATTCAGACACTGAATATAATAAGCCCTTGTAGTTGATTCATTCTGATTTATGGGGTCCTTCGCCAGTCCAGTTTACACATGGTTACAAATATTATATAAGCTTTGTTGATGCTTATTCACGGTTCACTTGGATTTATATGTTAAGGAACAAGTCTGACTCTTTCCAAACTTTTGTTAATTTCAAAGCTCAAGTTGAAATACAACTTGGATTCAAAGTTAAAACCATTCAAACAGATTGGGGAGGGGAGTATAGAGCCTTTACTGAGTTCCTTCTAACAAATGGGATAGTTCATAGAAACTCTTGCCCTCATACACATGAACAAAATGGGGCAGTTGAAAGGAAACATAGGCACATTGTAGAAAATGGTTAGACTCTTCTTGCTACAGCGTCTATGCATCTCAAATTCTGGGATGAAGCTTTCAGGATAGCAGTGTATCTGCACAACAGGTTGCCCTCACCTGTCATCAAGGGTAATATACCTCTGATGCTTCTTTTTAAAACCCAACCTGATTACTTGTCCTTAAAAATCTTTAGTTGTGCCTGTTATCCAAATTTAAGACCTTACAATGCTCATAAACTAGCATATAGGAGTACACAGTACACCTTTATTTGTTACAGCCTCTGACATAAAGGGTTCAAGTGTCTAGATACTTCTGGTAGAGTCTTCGTATCAAGGGATGTTATTTTTTATGAAACACTTTTTCCTTTTAGTCTCAAAACTTCCTCTACACCTAGTTCTACACCACTTTCTTCTTTTTCTGTTAATCCTCCTATGTTACAAACATTTTTTTCTAGTTCCATTCCTACATCTAGTCCTGTGTCTAACGAAGAACAATGTGCTAAAACTGATAATCCGGCTGATCCTATCTCACTAGCTGTTGCTAGTTCAGTTTCTGTTTTTGTGCCTGGTTCAAAAGACAAGGGAGAGAGCACAAGGCATCAGCTAAAGATGCAAGGAATAAGCACAGCATGGTCACCCAGGCAAAGAAAGGAATTCACAAGCCAAAGGTGTACATTTCTAGCAAGGAACCACATAGTCTTGAAGAGGCTTTACAAGATGAAAATTGGAATTCTACCATGACTGATGAATATGCTGCACTTCAAATAAATCACACTTGGTCTCTTGTTGAACTTCCTCCTAACAGAAAGGCAATAGGATGCAAGTGGGCCTTCAAAGTCCAAGAAAACCCAGATGGAATCATTGATAGTACAAGGCTTGCCAAAGGGTTTCTTGAAACCGCTGGTTTTGACTACAATGAGACTTTTAGTCCTATGGTTAAACCTACTACAATCAGGGTTATACTAACTCTTGCATTGTCCAGAGATTGGCAAGTTAGACAATTAGATATTAATAATGCTTTTCTTAATGGGATTTTTTAGGAAGAAGTCTACATGGAGCAGCCTAAGGGATTCATTGATCCCAACACTTCACAGTTGGTATGCAGACTTCACAAGTCTCTTATGGCTTAAAACAAGCTCCTTGAGCCTGGTTTGAAAAACTCCATGATTCCTTGACTCAGTTTGGTTTTACTTCATCCAAATCTGATCAATCTTTGTTCATGAGATTTACCTTTTCTCACACTACCTTTGTACTTGTTTATGACGATGATATACTTGTCACTGGTAGTTTGTAAGAAAAAAGTACATTCACTTGTTTCCAAACTCAATTTGGTTTTTTCTCTTAAGGACATGGGTGAAGTGGACTATTTCTTGGGAATTCAAGTCAAACATACATCTGATGGGCTATTGTTGTCTCAGTCTAAGTATGTGATTGACCTTCTCTGTAAGGCTAGAATGCAAATTGCTCACAGTTTCAACACTCCTATGACAAGTGGCCAGCAATTGTCTGCCTTTGGTATTGATCCAGTTCAGAATGTGCAACTCTATAGGAGCATTGTGGGAGCTCTTCAATACGTGACGATCACTAGGCCTGAAATATCCTTTTGTGTCAATAGGGTGTTTCAATTTATGCAGAATCCTCTTAAAGTTCAATAGCAAGCTGTCAAAAGGATCCTGAGATATCTCAGAGGAACTATACACTATGGTCTACACTTCTTTAAGCCTTCAAATATGGATCTTGTGGGATTTTGTGATGCTGATTGGGCTTCTAGTCCTGATGATAGATGTTCAACAAGAGGTTACTGTGTGTATCTAGGGAATAATCTGGTGTCTTGGTGCTCTAAGAAACAACACACTGTGTCTAGGTCCTCTATAGAGGCTGAATATCGCAGTCTAGCTAGTCTAACGGCTGAATTGACTTCGTTGTGTTCTCTCTTAGGCGAGTTACATGTGCCAATTGACAAGCCTCCTGTTGTATGGTGTGATAACTTGAGTACAGCACTCTCTCAGCAAATCCAGCTCTTCATGCTTGGACTAAGCACGTATAGAGTTGGATTTATATTTTGTTCGTGAAAAGATTATGCAAAAGAAGATTGTTGTAAAGCATTTGCCTTCAATTGATCAAACAGCAGATATTCTGACTAAAGCTATTACAAGTTCAAGGTTTCCAATTATTAGAAGCAAACTTAGAGTAGTTAGCTTAGATACTAAGTTTGAGGGGGAATGTTAGAGAAAATGATTAGTAGCTAATCATTCTGTATTTTCGTAATTAGTTTTGTTAACTAAGCTAGGTTTTCTGTTACAGAGTTGGTTACAATGACATCAGCATATAAAGTGTATTTATAAACTCTTATGTACAGTTTTTCAGAATCAATAATAGAATCACATATTCTCTCTCTCTTTCTCTCTCTTTATTTCATCTTCCTCTTCTGTTGATCGTTCTTCTCGATTTCTAGCAGTCCATAACAATTCTTATACCAAATCCCCACTCGAATTTATAAAAACTTAAAATACAAGTACTAATAAAGAGTGGTTGAGCTAAAAAATGAAAGCAGTCTCTTAATAAGACACAGAACAGACCAATCAAAAAAGCTAAAAAGATAGGACCAAAAACTTTAAAGCTCTTATGAATCGAAAAATCAAGGAAAAAAAAGGGGAAAAAGGCATTGAAAGGCCAACCAAATACCCTTTAAGCAAAAAAAAAAAAAAAAAGGGATATCACTGTTGGAAAAGATTTCTCACTAGTGTTAACAGGTAAAATTCAAAGAGAAAATCTGAAAAAGCAAAAAGGGAATGCTAGATCCAAACCGACCGTCAAGCCAAACAAATCCAGTAGTGAAAGAAACCACTACTAGAAAAAGCAGGCTCAAAAGAATAGCTAGACATCATCAAGAGCCACTACGAAAATCACATACTGGTTAAATTTAGTTGGTATATTTACATTTTTTTCGGTCAGTAAGCATTCAAAAATTTAGTTAGAATATTTGTATTTGTTTATTTGTTTTTAAAAGACTGACAAGTTATAAGAATCAGTAAGTTTTCAAGCAATCCCTTCAAGGCAAGGTATGCATAAAGGTTTAGGTACAAAAGAATATGAGGAATTTGGAAGAATGCCCTAAAAAGAACACAACTTTTTTATATTGTCCGGCTTATAATGGCTTGGAGGAGGCTTGGTGTGGAGGCATGTGTGGTGGCAGAGCGGGTTATCAGAACATTTTTTTGTTGATTGAATCTATGCTTACTTTTATAGACTTTATTAGTTTAAAATTTTAAGTTATTATGTTCGTTTATTTTAAAATATTTTTCTTAGTTTGATTTCACTATTTAGTATGTTTTAAAGTTTCTTTACCTAAACTATGTTTCCGCTACACGTTTTTGATATAGTATATCATTAAATCCTTACTTTTCATATTTACTTTTCATATAGTGATTTGTCTATTATCAGTGTTCTAGGTATTTTCCGCCATTTTTGCTTTAAAGTTATATTAAAAGATAATAAACTCTGACGTCCCACTAAGGAGGTGTTACAGATCTTGTACCCACATCGAGGTAAAATTATAAACTTAGTGTTGTTGGATCTAAAAAGTATTTGATATGATTTTACTTGTTTTGGTTATGAATATCATAGTAAATAAGTTTATGTTAATTTATGGTCTAGATCTAGTCATGTTATGGTTAGTGAGGCAAAACAAAAAAACAAAAAAAAAAAAAATAATAATGTTATGGTTAGTGCGGCAAAAAAAGTTTAAACGAGCAAAAATCGATGATCTAAAGTTGCGGTCTTGTTCGTTGAAAAGTTGTGTTAATTCGGGTTTTTACGAGTTAAAAAACCACAAAGGAAAATTTAGAAAATTTTTGTGACTTCTTTTTAGCCACCTGACCTGTGTCACAACTAAAACCATGTTTTCCATACCCCTGTATGACCATAACCTGCAGGTAAATCTGTTTTTCCCACAGTTGAGTAATTAACCCTCCCTTTGTTAACTTACTCTTTCATGTACACGTAATTTGATTATCTGTTAATGCGTTATTCAAAGTATTTGTAAATATAAAAATGGGAATGGCTGTGGTAGAGACCCTTTGAGGGTCTCTACCATACATCCCTTTTTTTGGACCGTCCGATTGAATCGGACGGTTAAAATATTGTTGATTTACTATGTTTATCATACACCTTACCTCACACAATCCCTCCCACCCAAACTCTTCTCCGTCGCCGGCGATCTTCTCGCCGCCGGCGACGGACGCCGGCGACCAACTCCCGACGCCGGCAACCCAGCTCCGGCCCCCCCAGCCCCGGCCCCGGCCGCCGTCCGCCGGTTGCCGGCGACCCATTTTCTCTTCTTCCTCTTTCTCTCTCTTTTCTTCTCTCTCTTTCCCCTCTCTCCTGCCGCCCTCACCCCCGGCCCCCACCCCCAGCCCCCCGGCGCCCCCGTGCAGCCCCCCCTCCCCCGTGCACCCCCCACCCCCCTGCCCCCCCGGCACCCCCTCCCGTCGGCCCGCGAAGAGAGAGAAGAGGGAAGAGAGAGAGAGGAGAGGGAAGAGAAAGAGGGGGGTCGTCGTGGGGGGGGGGTGCCGGGGAGGCCGGGGGAGGGGGGGCGCACGGGGGGTATCGGGGGGCTGGGGCTGGGGGGGCGACGGGAGATAGGGGAAGAGAGAGAAGGGGAAGAGAGAGAGGGGAAGAGGGAGAGAAGAGAAGAGAGAGAAAGGGGAAGAGAGAGAGAGACCGAGGTCACCGGCGGCCGGCCGGCCGGGGCCGGGGCTGGGACCGGTTGGTGGAGGGGCCGGAGGTGGGTCGCCGGCGTTGGGGGAGGAGAGAAGAGAGAGAAAGGGGAAGAGAGAGAAGAAAAGAGAGAAAAAGGGGAAGAGAGAAGAAAATGGGTCGCCGGCTGCTGGCGTCCGGCGGCCGGGTCTGGGGGGGCCGGAGGTGGGTCGCCGGCGTCGGGGAGTTGGTCGCCGGCGTCCGATTCTTTCTTTTTTTTTTTTTTTGACTGACTTTGTTACAATAAGGGTGAGTGTATGGTTATTCAAATGCACTCTCAAATGTAGATCGTACGATTGAAATCCAGTGGTTCAAAATATGACCCTATGGGTAGGGACTCTTAATGAGCCCCTACCACAGTTTTTCCCTATAAAAATAAGAAAAACTCTGTGACACATTATAATTGATTAAAATAATGAGAGAGAGACGAAAGAGAAATCCGAGAGTGAGGGGGAGAAAAAGTCATTTTTCATAAAGAATATTAAAAAACATAATTATAACTATAAATTCACCAAATTTTCTTTGTGACTAAAATACTATTACTAACAAGTTATTACAATATATAAAATTAGTTCTACGATAATCATTGTTTTAACTAAAAAGGTACTATACTTTGATTTTTGATTTTTTGTAGTGTTCTATCAATATGAAACAAATAGGGTTCCCAAAATCACTATTTTCCTCCTGTTTATTAACCATTAATGATTGTTGGTGCTAAAAACCTTTGACACAACACCCAATGTGATCACTTGACGTGGTCAGCCATGCGCATTCATTCTCTGCTTGGTTGCCTGCAAAAGAGAAGCAACTCAGAGTAAGGGGGACACCGGTGGGGTGTTTACTAAGGGCACTCCGATACTTAAGTCAGTAATGGCATTGATGAGCAAGCAGAGAAGCAGAGCCTTGGCAAGGAAAATGTCCAGTGGGGACACCTCGGAGTAAGGGGGACACCAATGAGGTGTCTACTAAGGGCACTCCGATGCTTAAGTTAGTAATGATATTGATGAGCAAGCAAAGACGCAATACTTTGACAAGAAAAAATGTCTAGACCTGAATGGGCGAGCTATTCCTCTATTTATAGACGTTTCCTACGGGTCCGGGTGCTCGGGTGATCTTGAAGGGTTGTACTCCGAGTGATCCTGGCAGGTAGACGTGCTTCAGGCGTACGGGCGCCATACCTCCACTAGGCGAGTGCCACGTGCCCCTCCGGTCTGGTGATGGGGGACATAAGTACGGATTAGTACTGGTATAGATGGTGAGTATTATGTTAGTCCGGTCAGATAGCGAAAGCCGACGCCAAGACAGGGACAAAGACAAGTACAGTAACAGGTAGTCAATGTCAAGTGGCAGGTGGTGCAGGATGGTGGGTGTGATGTGTTGTGCTATGGTACTGTTGTCAGCCGGTACAGGATGGCATGACAAGGACAGTACAGGGCCAACAACACAGGAAGGGTTTAGTTGTGGTCAAGGAAGTGTTGCCCTGACGGTGATCTACTCAGGGTCCATAAAGGAGAGTCAGTAGTACATCATAGGTGGTGGTAGATCAACCGATTCCTGGGGAAGAATCCTCAACTGGTTTGTCTGATCTGGTCAGGTGACGTAGAGATGGTTGTGCTTGGTTCGAATGATCTGCCTTCCCGACCTCCCCCCCAGCCACGTCACCTTGTCAGTTGAGTTCTTCCGAGCTGGCCTTCGCTTGCCTTTTCACCCCATTCTGAGGCAGGCGCTCCGAAGACTGAACGTTGCTCTCATAAAGCTGAACACCAACACTTATCGAATCTTGATAAGTTGCTTTGTTCTCTGGGCAAAGTATTTCTGTGTAGAGTTGCAGTTCAGAGTGTTCCAGAACTTATACTGGATGAAGACAGCTCCCTCATCGACCGGGTCATATTACTTCCAAGGTTACCAGGGAACATTTATCACTGGCTACCCTAACTCGGTCAAAAACTACAAGCACTTGTGGTTCTACGCGACGGGTAAGTAGTTGTCTAGTCAGTTGAATTACACTCAGGTGCCATCCAGGGAGCGGGTCCCCCTTACATTCAAAAGGGGCTATGTGTGAACAAGGGAACCACACATAGAGTCCTCAAACTTGGAAATGATCAATAAACTCCAAGAGAAGGCGAACCCCGAGTGGAACCAAAGCCGACTACTGGCAAATGAGAGTTTGGCCAAGTACAATTGGTTCGGTTCGTCTTCCACATCCGGTTTCCCTCATGACCAGTCACGATCAGTGCAGTCTGAGGAGGAGGTGACAATTGCGACACCAATGCCCGATCCTGTCATCCACTATCGTGCTCGGACTGTGGTCACGGATGATGTGGCAAGCACATCGGTTGCTCGATCCGAGGTATGGCGGGGAGTGCCGACCGTTTCAATCTTCGGTCTACAGTTTGGCAGTTCCGCCCAGGATTTGGAGCCAGAGGATAGCCGACGAGGACATGGAGGAGGTGATATGGCAACTCTATCCCGCGCGGGGTCTTCGGATTGAAGGTCGTCTTATTTCATAGCTTTCCTTGAGAGGTGCCCAGACCAGGTATTAACTTGTTTCATTTATTGCAGAATCGACCATGGCCGACCAGGGGCAACATGGGACCAAACGCTCGAATGACCAAGATAGGGCTGCTCGGCTACAGCGGAAATTTTCCAAGGGGGGCGATGGCAACAGGAGCCGTATGGGGGGTCAGGGTTCTAGCACAGTGAGTAGAGTCTCTTTCGACCCTCCCGTAGCCCGGGTCAGTCGTGCCCAAGAAAAGCAACATGTGACAGCTGAGCAACCTGCTCAAGCAAGGTGGGAAGATGTGAGACCCCGCAATCCACCAACCACAATCACCGGAGCCGAAGCCGATCAGGTGGAAGTCGTCGGCACATAAGGCGGTCGTGGCCATGTTTGACGATCGCTTGACCTCGAAAATTGCCGAGTCCTCTCGGTGCTCAAAACACATCCGGGCTAGTGAAGACATGATCGACAAACTTCATTCATCTTCTCCTCTCTCTCTCTCTCTCTATCTGTCTGTCTTTTTTTTTTTTTTTTTTTTTTTTTTAAATTCCGACCAGCTTTGCACTTGTTAGGTGGTCTCACTGGCATTCTCTGACAACACGGCCGCTCGAAGCCACTTCAACCGTATGGAAAACAAAGTGGCCGGGCTGGTCGCCGAAGTTAAGAAATGGCGGAAAGCCGAGAAGGTGGCCTATGAGAAGGCTAAGAAGGCTGATGAAGGCAAGGAAAAGGGCCGAAGTTGAATTGTCGTAGGTTCGGTCCGAGCACTCTCGATACCTCAAAGAGGCACTTCCCACCGCCGGTGACCCATTTTCTCTTTCTTCCTCTTTCTCTCTCTTTCTTCTTTCTCTTCCCCTTTCTCTCTCTTCCCCTCTCTCCCGCCGCCCCTCACCCCCGGCCCCCCCCCCCAGCCCCCCGGTGCCCCCGTGCAGCCCCCCCTCCCCCGTGCACCCCCCACCCCCCCTGCCCCCCCGGCACCCCCTCCCGTCGGCCCGCGAAGAGAGAGAAGAGGGGAAGAGAAAGAGGGGGGGTCGTCGTGGGGGGGGGTGCCGGGGGGCCAGGGGGGTGGGGGGAGGCCGGGGGAGGGGGGGCGCACGGGGGTATCGGGGGGCCTGGGGTGGGGGGCGACGGGAGAAGAAAGGGGAAGAGAGAGAAAGGGGAAGAGGGAGAGAAGAGAAGAGAGAGAAAGGGAAGAGAGAGAGAGACCGAGGTCACCGGCGGCCGGCCGGCCGGGGCTGGGACCGGTGGTGGAGGGGCCGGAGGTGGGTCGCCGGCGTCGGGGGAGGAGAGAAGAGAGAGAAAGGGGAAGAGAGAGAAGAAAAAGAGAGAAAAGGGGAAGAGAGAGAAAATGGGTCGCCGGCCGTTCCCATTTTAACTTGTTTCATTTATTGCAGAATCGACCATTGGCCGACCAGGGGCAACATGGGACCAAACGCTCGAATGACCAAGATATGGGCTGCTCGTCTACAGTGGAAATTTTCCAAGGGGGGCGATGGCAACAATGAGCCGTATAGGGGGTCAGGGTTCTAGCACAGTGAGTAGGGTCTCTTCGACCCTCCCGTAGCCCGGGTCTGTCGTGCCCAAGAAAAGCAACATGTGACAGCTGAGGCAACCTGCTCAAGCAAGGTGGGAAGATGTGAGACCCCGCAATCCACCAACCACAATCACCGGAGCCGAGCCGATCAGGTGGAAGTCGTCGGCACATAAGGCGGTCGTGGCCATGTTTGACGATCGCTTGACCTCGAAAATTGCCGAGTCCTCTCGGCGCTCAAAACACATTCGGGGCTAGTGAAGACATGATCGACAAACTTCATTCATCTTCTCCTCTCTCTCTCTCTCTCTCTATCTGTCTGTCTTTTTTTTTTTTTTTTTTTTTTTTTTAATTCCGACCAGCTTTGCACTTGTTAGGTGGTCTCACTGGCATTCTCTGACAACGCGGGCCGCTCGAAGCCACTTCAAACCGTATGGAAGACAAAGTGGCCGGGCTGGTCGCCGAAGTTAAGAAATGGCGGGAAGCCGAGAAGGTGGCCTATGAGAAGGCTAAGAAGGCTGATGAGGCAAGAAAAAGGGCCGAAGTTGAATTGTCGTAGGTTCGGGTCCGAGCACTTCTCGATACCTCAAAGAGGCACTTCCCACAGCCCTTGTCCAGGCACGGCAACAAGCAGTAGTCGACTAATAAGAATCCCGTCAGTTTGAGACCCGTCTTCTCACCTAATATAAGGAAGGGATAAAGGACATGAAGGCCAGTTTCACTCTATCCAACCCTACCTTGACTGTGTTAGATTGGTCGTTCACCGCCCGAGATCTCCAGGGAAACAATTGGCAAGGGTGATGGTTGCGGTAGCTGGTGATAGTGAAGAAGGTGAGGTGGTCGGAGGAGTTCAGGTAGCTGCGAATGTGCTGGTGATCAAGGAGCCAAAGACTCCTGTTGATCCACCGACAACCGAGCATGCTACTCCGGACGAGCATTGAGAAGTTCTTTAGAGCAGGCTGGTCTCAGATTTTTTTGGGCTTGGGTGTGCCCAGATTATACCATTCACCTCTTCGAATTAGTGCCATTTTTTTCTTTGTTTCTTCAACCTATTGGTGTTTCTACAATTCAATGGTTATACGTTAATGCTTTGCCTTAAGGTACCCCCTAGATTAGGGGGAAAGTCTAAAAGTGGTCGAGTGGTCCTTGGACCCACGGGAACCGTGTGTTCTATTGGAGCTGGCATAGTCGGGTATGCCTGCTAGGGTGTCTCCTGTGGTTGAATTGGGTTTTCTTAAAATAAACCTCAAGTCAAACAGTGGTCGGCTTTCAATTGCGGGAACCCCATCTTTCTCCTCTATTGTCCTTGGACCCAGGAACAGTGTGGTCTGCTAAAGTAGACCAAGTTGGCTTTTTTTTTTTTTTTTTAATTAGTTAAGGAAACAAACATATGTAATTTAAAAACGCTTCATTTCATTGAGATAATCAATACATGGCATTTAGTAACAAGATAAATACCGATAAAAACGCCTGATGTGGTCGGCATTCCAAGGGTGTCCATGAACTGCCCCATCTTGGTCGGCTAGCCGATAAGTCCTTGGTCGCACAACGTCAATGACCTTGAAATGGTCCGTCCCATTTGGGGCCGAAGGAGCCCAACCCGGGTTCTTGGACCAGAACCTTCTTGAAGACCAGGTTTCCCATTTTAAAAGTCATTGGGCGTAACTTTTTTATTGTAGTACTGACTATCACCTTGGTTGCGAGCGGCGGTCCGGATGAGGGCTTGTTCTCTCTTTTCTTTGACTAGAATCGAGTTCAGCCATCATCTGCTCAGCGTTGTTCTCCTTGTTGTGGTTCTCAACTCGGTGACTTGGTAAGCCCACTTCGGCCGGTATGATAGCCTCCACATCGAAAGCCATTCACAAATGGGGTTTCCCAGTTGCTGTGCGCTTAGTAGTCGATATACCTACACGACTTTGGATAATTCGTTGATCCAGGCACCTTTATGTTTCTCCAGATTCTTCTTCGAGTTCTCTTGATGGTCTTGTTGGCAGCTTTTACTTGCTCATTACTCTGGGAGTTCCCCGAGGAAAGAGAACACTTTCTTGATTCTGAACTGTACCCAAAGGGCGATGAAGCTCAGGTTACAAATTGTTTCCCGTTGTTTGTGGACCACAGTATGTGGGAGCCCAAACCTGCAGATGATGTTTTTCCACAAGAAGTTAGTGTACTTCACTTCCATCTGCTGAGTCAGGGGTTCCATTTCTATTCATTGGTGATGGTAATCTATAGCTATGAGACAGTATCAGAACTGCGATCTGGCCATCGACAGTAGTCTGATCAGATCGAGTGCCCCATTTTGGAAGGGCCATGCACTAACCACAGAGGTAAGCTTCTCCAGGTGAGACCTGATTATCTTTGTGAATTGCTGGCACTTAATACACTTTTTAGTTAACTTTTTTAGAATCTTTATCCATGGTTGGCCAGTAAGTATCTTTGATGAAGGCATTTGAAGGGACATGGCTTTCCCTCCATACTGATTTTTACATACCCCATTGGTATATTCTTCATCAAATATTCAACCTCAGCTGGTCCAACACACCCTCTGATATGGGGTAGAAATGTCCTCTTCGGTACAATTTCCCATTGATTCTCTGAGCATCTTTCCAATTCTCCGAGAGTCGAGATGCGGTGAGGTAGTCGATGATCGGGTTCATCAAAGTTCTGACCTTCTCAGAGAAAAGTATTTGTTCATTGCGCTCTATGCTGGGCTGGTTAAGGCATTCAATGGGGACAAAGACTAAACCATATGCATCGATCCCGGATGCTAGCCTTACTAGTGCATCTGCCTTGCTATTCTCGGACCAGCGTAACCGGGTCACTACATGGCTTCTGAATTGATCTAGTAGGCTCTTAACTTTCCCCAGATACTTAGCCATTCGTTCTTTTTTGGCTTGAAACACTCATGTCATCTGATTGATGATCAACATCGAGTCCTTGAAGACTTCGATGGCTTCTACCCCGAGTTCCCGCGCCAGATCAAGACCGACTATCAGAGCTTTATACTCCGTTTCATTATTTGATGTTTTGAAGTCGAAGTGAAAGGCGTAACTAGTCTTGTAGTGGTCGAGGCTCATCAGTACTAGTCCTGCCCCAAAGCCCCCCGAGCCTGATGACCTATTCGCAAATAGCTTTCATTGGGGGAAGTCATGGTCGGGTGCACAAAGGCCTTCCATAGCAGGCTCATCAGTGGTCTTCCCCATAGCCCTTAATGTTGATTGAAGATGTTCGGGGAACTCGGCTACGAAAATGGTTAGGTTTGTGCCTTGATTAATATATGGGGAACGTATTCAATATCGAACTCCCTGAGCTCAACGGCCCATTTTGCGATTCGGCCAGATAACTCCGAGTTTTGTAAAACTTGATAGAATGGGTAGCTGGTCAGGACACGGATGGGGTGGTCCTGGAAATAAGGTCTTAGCTTATGAGCTGATGTGACCAATGCCAAGGCAAGTTTTTCTAATCGGGTATATCTTCCTTCGACCCCCTAGAACACCTTGCTACTGTAATATACCGGGGTTTGTATCTTGTTTTCTTCTAGTATCGAGACTGAGATGACTGCTTTTTCTGACACCCGCCAAGAACACGTATAATATTTCCCTGCTTAACGGCTTGAATAGTAGGGGTGGGCTTGCTAGATCCATTTTGAGACCCTGAAAGGCCTTTTCACACTTATCATCCCAGTTGATTTTGCCTTTGCCCTTGAGTACTTGGAAGAATGGAAGGCACTTGTCAGTAGACCTTGACACAAATCGAGAGAGAACCGCTATCATTCCGGTTAGTCTTTGAATTTCTTTAACGGTGTGTGAAGGTTGCAAGTCTACTACGGCATGTGCTTTGGCCGAGTTAACCTCAATGGCCTGGTAGTTCACCATGAACCTAAGAAACTTTCCGGATTCGACTCCAAAGGCACATTTGGCTAGTTCAGCTCCATCTGATATTCTCCTAGAACATCAGAACAGTCTTTCAGGTTTCCAAAATGATCACTCGCACGCTTGCTCTTCACCAGCATGTCATCTACATATAATTTTCAATTAGTGGGGCAAACATCTTGTTCATTAGCCTTTGATACGTTGCCCCGGCATTCTTCAGACCAAAAAGCATAACTCAGTAATAGTATAACCCTTGGTCCGTCGTAAATGCGGTATTGGCCTGTTCAGCTCTGCTCATGGGGATCGGGTTATACCCTGAGTACGCATCCATGAAGCTGAGTAGCTCATGTCCTACCGTTGCATCGATGATTTGGTTTATTCGCGGAAGAGGGATGCAGTCTTCTGGGCAAGCTTTGTTCAGGTTTGTGTAATCTATACAGACTCGTCACTTGCCATTGGCTTTCTTGACCAAGACCACATTCACACACCACTTTGGATACCTCACTTCTTGTATAAAACCAGCGGCGAGCAACTTCTTTACTTCCTCGTTAATGGCATCGTATCCCTCCGGGTTGAAAGTCCTCCTCTTCTAGACCACTAGTTTACGCTTTGGGTTTATGCACAGTCGGTGACACATCACAGCTTGGTCGATCCCAGACATATCTTCATGTGACCAGGAGAAGACATCTTTGTGTTCCTGGAGGAACTGCTCCAATTTCGCTCGGATCTCTGGCTGAAGCTCTGATCCGAGCAGCATTGCTCTTCCAGGTACTCATGGTCTAGGTGGTATAGGACTAGGTTCCTAACATGTTGTGCTCGAATTTCTTTTTTGGACATGTGAGGATTTAGGTCACTCAATGCTTTGATTTCGCCATTGGGGGTGTCAATCTCATCAATCTTAAAAATAGTGGTCACCATGGCTAGTTGGGGCACTTTATGGCACACTTTGTTTACTGCTTCCACATAGCATTTTCTAGGAGTGGGGAATTTCTTAGCCATATGATAGGCTGAGACCACTGCCTTTAGTGCTTTCAGGGTCGGTCTTCCTAATATAGCATTGTAGACCGATGGTTTGTCGACGACAAGGAATTCCACCATTCAGGTTGCCTTCTCTAGTCCATCACCGATAGTGATCGGGAGGCAAATAATACTGGCTACCCGGACACATGTATCGGCGAATCCGTTAGCAGGGTTTGAATGGGTGTCAGCACTGCTCTGCCGATTTTCAACCTGGTGAATGCATCCATAAACAAGATGTCGGCGGAACTCCCATTGTCGATTAGGACACATCGGACAATGTTATTGGTTATCTTGATTTCCCTAACTAGCGCATCATGTGCAGGTGGAGAAGCTTGTTGGCTTCATCATCGGTGAAGGTAATCGGGACGCTGTCCTAGCTGGAGATCTTCATGATGTGTTCAGTCATGTTAATATTTCCCCGCGTGCTACCTGCCTAGCATTACGGGCATAACTTCTCATGCTACCTCGTCGTATCACCTGTGGCCTTTCCACCAAAAATGGTATGGACAATGTGCTCGAGCTCCCCAGCATTGGTCCGGTCACTCATCCCTGGGGGGGCCGTGTGTGGTCCAAACTGGCCAATTTTGTTGGCCGCATTTGTCGATGTAATGATCTCTCAAAAACTCCCTTAGGAGTCCATCCCGTACCAGGAGCTCGATTTGGTCCCGCAACTGTATGCAATCTTTCGTTTCATGGCCGATATCCTTGTGGAAATTGCAGTACTTATCCTGATTCCTATGGATACGGTTTGTCCTGATCGATGGTTGGTCTCGAAGTAGTCCTCTGTCGGAGATCTGGTTCAACACGTGTTCCGTCGTGGTGACAAAGAGAGTGTATTGATGGAACTTTCTTGCAGGTGTAGATTCAGTTTTGCAAGTGGCCTTCTCGGTCTCTGACCTAATCTGGTTTACCCCGTCCTTCTTGGGCTTTTTCTTCCTGATGGTTCGTGAGGTCTCCCCAAGTGAGGAGTTCCACCCTCTGATGTACTCTTCCGCTTCGGCATGCTTTTAGGCTACCCCCCTCAAGTGCACAAAGGTTGGTGGAACATCATAAGTGATTGTCCAAAGCAATTTTTGTTCCCCAACTCCTTCTCGGAAAGCCTGTATGGGTGTGTCATCGAAACAGTTCTTAATTTGCATGATGGCCTTATCAAAACGGTCGATGTACCCTTTCAAAGGCTTATTCTCGCCTTGTTTGATCCTGAAAAAGTACAAGGTCTCCTTCTCCAAGTCTTTGCATTGAAGAACGCTGTCAAGAAAGCATCGGATAGCTGCTTGAAAGAGTCCACTGTCCCCCGTATCAGCCTTTGATACCACTACCGAGTGGTGCCGTTCAGGGTCAAGTAGAAGGCTTTACAGAGGGTGGTCTCGTTCGTATTTTGAATGAGCATGTGTGCCTGATAGTTGTCCAGGTGCTCATCAGCATCTGTGGAGCCGTCAGAAGGTGCTATGGTTGGCATTTTAAATCTAGCCGGGTAAGGCGCAGCCATGATTGTAGGGGTAAAGGGTGGATCGACCATTCCGACCTACTCCAATCCATATCGTTGGCTCATTAGCAGGTCTAGCGGCAGCTGGAGGTGGTCCAGTTTATTCTGGTCGTCCATCTCAACCTTGGTGGTTTATCGACCGAACGATCGCGGCCCCGGTTACGAGTGACCCCTGCAGTCCCAAGCGGTCAAACACGAGGTTGTGCTTCCTGAAACGTTCACCGTGTCCCTTCGATGCTGATTCGGGTCATATCTTCCCCAGGGTGCCGGGGGTGTGGAGATAGATTCCTCGGGATCTGTTCGGATTCTTAACCGGGTGGTCCAGTTATTACGACTTCTCGAGCGCTCCCTATTCAGATTATACTCCAAATCTCGTCTCCCACTCCTCGTGTTCTCTTGAATGCTCTGGTTACCCCTATTCTCGATCATTGGGCAAAACTTCTTAATCTCCCAGCTGACCGGTGTCGTCTTGCCGGTGAGAAGTCCTCGGCCTCTTCCTCCCGTGTCGGATGGGGTAGGGCATCTCGAAACTCTCTGAAGGCATCCGCGAGTATCCGAACGGTTTCCATCAAGTTTTGGACGTTCTCGATGAGGACCTTCGTCTGTGTGGGTTTTCATGGTGCCCGCATACAACCCCTATATTAGGCCCGCAGAGTGCTTTGGGAGCCGGTCGAAGCAGGGTTCTCTGGGCCCTGGTTGTCCTGGTTGGCCTGCTTGTCCATGGGCTAGTCATGGTAAAAAAAAAAAAAAAAAAAGGTAAAGGTGTATTGCCGAATACTAGGCGCCATTTGAAGTGGATGGCCCAAATTTTTTAAATTTAGTTAAAAAGCCTTTTTCTTTTATTAATATACCTTAAATGACACAAATGCCTCCTTTAACTTAACCCTAAAAGCGTCCCACAAAGGCATAAACTCTTTCTGCAACAACATGATACCCAGAAAGCACCATCACTCTTCTATTTTTCCTCATAACTGTGTGCAACTGCCAACACCACCACCATCAATCTTCCTTGCTACCACACACAAATACCGCTACCCATTATCACGCCACTCATCGGTC
This sequence comes from Ficus erecta, assembly GCA_008635985.1. Lineage (NCBI taxonomy): Eukaryota > Viridiplantae > Streptophyta > Magnoliopsida > Rosales > Moraceae > Ficus > Ficus erecta. The sequence goes on from BKCH01002147.1 coordinate 28,545, forward strand.
CCAACCATCGTCGCTAAATGATTGAGCCACCCATTGTTGTTCTTCTTGCACTAGTGCACCACTTACCACCACACAACCATCTTTGATCATTCAACTTAACTACTTGTTTATTGATGTGAATGGTAAATCGATTTGTGTTTGGAAATTGATTAGTTGAGGAATTTTGAGAAATGATTTAGAATCAATTGAGTGATGGGTGCATTTATCTAGAATAGGAAAAACCCTAAATATTTTGAAATCATTAGTGATTAATTGTTTCTTGTTGTTTTTTTGTAGAGTATAAGGTAATAAAGTTGTGAGTGATTAACTAGAGTCAATCAATGATTGACTAAGGTTAATCAATGATTAACGGTTTGTTGTTGTTTTTTGTGAGTTTGAGATGATAAAGTCTAGAGTTAATAAGTGACTAACTTGAGTTAATCATTGATAGACTACCGGTCAATCAGTGATTGACTAAGGTTGATCAATGATTAACTTTTTGTTGTTTTTTTTGTGAGTTTGAGATGATAAAGTCTAGAATTAGTAAGTGATTAACTTGAGTTAATCATTGATTGACTACCGGTCAGTGATTGACTAAAGTTAATTAATGATTAACTATTTGTTGTTGTTTTTTGTGAGTTAGACATGATAAAGCCTAGAGTTAATAAGTGATTAACTTGAGTTAATCATTGATTGATTACCAGTCAATTATTAATTGACTATGAGTTCTTGATTTTCCAGTTTTTTGTTTTTAGTTCAAGTGATTTTGTAATGGAATATGAGATAATCAGATTATGTACATTAGCATTTTTTGTATTCATTAAAAGATAAAAAATGCTACTTTAAGCCAATTTTTAAGGGAACATAATTTCCCTTTTCTTTTACTGTGTAAATATCATGATAAAACCTCATTCTCCTCCTCCTTCTTCTAATTAAATGGGTGCCACAAACAATCTTTCTCCTAGGAATCATGCTCTATTTTAACAGGTGGTAAAACCGAAATGAACAATTTCCCTCCCATGAATCATGCTTAAGATTCTTCTTCTTCTTCTTCTTCTTCTTCTTCTTTCTCCTTTTGAACATGCTCTGTTTTAACAGGGGTAAAATCGGAAATACAAATATTCTATTTACTTGATTCGGCAATTCCCCTAATTTAATAAAACATCAGACAAAAAATTTGTTTAGTGTGACTAAACTGCTACCTGGCCTAATTTCCCAAAAAAAAAAAAAAAAAGGAACCCTAATTGATTATTGACTAATGTATAAGCATATTCTCATATATTCACCAAAAAATGTATATTTATCTCATATTAATAGTTCTCAATAGGTACTCTGTTTGAAACTCTTTTTGAACATTTTTTTTACGCTATTTTCTTTTATAAATATTTAAATTTATCATTTGATGTTATTAATTTAAATCTATGATTCAAGCAGATCCTTAAAGAGTCATGAACTTTAAATATTCATAACTAATAAAATTATAATAAATGGCAACACTAAACATATAATTGATTGGTATGCTGGAGTTGAAATTTTTTATTTATGTTAAGTTGGAGTTGAGTTATGCATTTGGTTGATTGGAGTTAAAAACTGTTAAAAAATTAAAATGTGTAAAAAAAAAAAAACTTGGATCTTGTTTCGCTCGTCTCGATGTTCTGTACAATTTAGAAAAAATCATATATAAGCTTTAAAGTTTGAGTTTTTAAGTTATAATTAGAATTGGTGAATTATGAAATTAGTTGATTTTCATAAAAAGAAAACTGAGTAGAGTTTTTTTTTTTTTTTTTTTAAACATGGGTTGAGTAGTGAAGTTGAAATATAGCAAATATTTAAAATATTTTTGATTCTTTATGTATTGTCACTTTTATCCTTTAGTTAATATTTTTTAGATTGTCTGCTTATTATTCTCTTTTTTCTAATTTATTTCCTTTAAAAATCCTTCTTGGTTTAAAACAAGTTAATTAATAAATATATGACAACAAAATTATGAAGATAATGACAAAAACCATAATAACAAATCTAGTATAATACGATGATATCATATAACAATATAATGAAAACGTATGACTGTAAGTTTATTATTTTTAGTGATCTATATAGAAAGACAATATACAATGAGGTAAATCATAACGACAAGTATAACATAGTACAACAGTATCATAATTGGAAAAAAAAAAAAATTAAGCAGTATCATATACATTAACATCTACATTAATAATAACAGGTCTAGCATTATAATGATATATGTGGATATAATGACATGTATAAACCTACAATAACATTACTAATAATATGTTATTATAATTTTAATGGTGCTATTAAAATATGAAAAAATTATGAAAAATAAGCATGATTACATTGTAAATTAAGATTTTGTCAATCTTAAAATCTCATTTATCTTTTACTATATTTCGACTATAAAAGCCAGATTTTGTCCTCTGTCTAAAAACTCCAATTAAATGTTAGACTCGTTTAAGTATTTACTTATCTATATTCCGAATAAAAAACTTACACGCGTACAAGTGAATGGTTCCATAAACAAGTGGCAAGTTGAAGGAACAACAACTATACATCCACAATTGAGGTTTGAAATATAAAAGTTAGGTGAAGCAAGAAAGGAGCCATGTCGAAGTGAGAACATATACACACTTAAATATATCCAATAGAAATAGGGTAAATTTTCCATTGCTAGGGTCTTCCTTGAAGACCAACGAACTTGCAGGCTTGGAACTCGTAGAAATAACCAATGATGAAAATATTAATGTGGGAAATATTGGTAGTTCAATGTTATAGAAATTTTGAAGATATTATCAATATCAGTGGAATATTAGAAAATATATTTTTAATATTTTAGGATAACTTAAATATTAAAAAGATACATAAATATACAAGTTTATATAAGAAATATATTATGTCTTATAAGATAATTATAGCATGCTAGATGTTAGTTGCTCTATCTCACTATCTATTTAAAAAAAAAAAAAAAAAAAAAAGAGAGAAGATAATTATAACATGTTCAAAAAGATAATAAATTATAGAAATCCAAAATTTTGAAAATTTTCAAACTGTAATTTCCACCCGAAATTTATGATATTTCAACAGAAATTTCCATAATATTTCCCGATATTTTGTAAAAATTACATTATGTTTTACCGATATTGATATTTTTACCAATATTTTCTAATATCTTCCGATATTTCATTGATATTTTGATGGAAAAGATATTACACCTAAAAGATATTTTTGTACCCTTCAAACATAGAAATTTTGATGAAAATTTAGGAAATATCGTGGATATTTGCGACCATAAAAAAGCTTTAGCTAGTTCTTTTCTTACACAATATAGAAATTTATAACTATAATCTAGCAAAAAAACAGAGCCCAGAGGAATGCCAAGCTGTCAAAATCACCTAAAAAAAGCTATTTATCCCACGTACCATGCATACCAATCTCACCCCCAAATAGAGTATTTCGATAGCGGATAGGTAATCTAATCACGCTCTCCTACTACGTCTCCGTGACAAAAGACTCTGATCTTGAATGGCGGTCTCTTCTATGTCTTGCACCAACATTTGTTGGTGGAGGACTAATCTGACAAGTCAATAACTCTTCCAAAATTACCTTGCTTCCAGATTTTTAGTTTCTCATATAATTGTTTTCAAAACATAACATTTGTCAATAAAATCACTCTGTTATCTTGACGACTACAAGACAAACTGCCTCTCATTCCCTTTGGATAACCTTCAAACATGCACACTTCAGAACGTGCTTCTAACTTTCCAATCTTACCCTTCACCTTTCAGTACATGTGCCAGACAACCCCACATGTATATGTCACAGTTTAGGTCTCTAACCATTTCACAACTCTAGAGGTGTGTTAGGTGGTACTAGGTTCGGTACAATGCAAACAAAATCACCTTCTCACAACCAAATATCTAAGCCAAAAGTGAAGCTCACCTGATAATATTCGTACACATTCTAATGCTGCCAAAGGGCAAACCAAGATGATTCTTTGCATTTAAGACCTGACATAAGTAGTCTTCAAAATGAAGAATGCATATAAACATACAGCAACTAAGACAAACATTAACATATATACAAATGTAAGCTTTCATCAGTGATTTGCAGTAACACTTGAGGACATCTCTGTCCATTCCAGACAGAAGCAGATAATTTTAATTAGTTATAATCTGTGACTGTTCTTGGATTCTTCTTTCTCCAGTCCCATGGCTTCTCTGGATTTGGTAAAGCCCACAATCCCACTCTTTTCGCCCGAGCCTCCTTCTCCCACTACATGGCAAATGTTAGAAGAAAGCCGTTTAACAGTCAAGTAACACAAACGCGAAGGCATGTTTACGTATCAAGAATCACAAAGAAAACGGATAGACTATTTCCATTTTCCTACCTATTCAGAATGCTAATTTAGAGGGATTCGTATGGCGTAACGAATGGAAAAGGAATAGCCAATCCAAACTTACCTCTTGGTTTTATGCCCTTTCAAATTCTATTAAACCTCAAAATAAATTTTGTAGGCACATAAAGTCTAACCAATAACCATATGACAAGAAGATTTCAGTACTTAAGCTATGCATTCCTATTCCTAAAGTTACTAAACACTAGAAAGAGATTCAATGAGACCCTTTCTTATATTTTTCATTTCATTTGTGAAACCTTTTCTTTACCCATTACAATTTGGCAGACATGACTTTAAAAAAATTAAGGATAGTCCATATTAGTACAAACCCTGGCCAATTGAGGACGTTTATCATAGTGTGCATAATGCCATGCACACCCTTTCTTGAGCAATACTTCCTGGTTTACCATGGAAAGAAATGTAAAGGTCAGCACCTTTAACATGCTAATCAAATATTCATTCAAAAAAAAAAAAAAACATTAGGAATGTTAGACCACAATTCCATAGGTACCTGCACAAAAGTACCATTGCAATAAATGTCGCCAACAGAACGGCCATATTGATCTTCGCCATAGACGAGAATTCTCAAGCATTTTCCCTGCACAAGCTTTGTGAGTTCCTCCTTGGCTTCATCCCCATGAGGCATTTTATTTTCAGGTGCATCTATTCCCCTGTAACATTATTATTGTCAAACTAAGCTGCTTTAAAATAAAATAGTTATACAGTATCTTTGTGTACCTCAGCCTAACTCGACACTTTCGAGCAAGAATCTCCTCACCCTGAATCTTCAATACCCTGATAATAATAACAAAAACTTTTCGGTACATTTGCGTTTGAAACAGCGAGAGTAAGTTGTAAAGAAAACATGATGTTCAACCTGTAACCGGCACTGATAATTTTCTCATGAAGTGCGTCTGCCTTATCATAGTTCTTCTTGGTACGTGCTTTTGATCTTTTAACTGCTGCTAAGCTCACTTGTGGGGGAACATTCAATGATTCCCGGGGATCCGCCGTGCTGACATATACTATCACCGAGTCCCCATCTTGAACACATTTTGCATTGACCTGTAAAGTTCATTTTGGTTTTGTTATTTTAATTCAGAACAATGTCATTCATCACAACCAGCACCATGCTAGAACATGATCGTGTAGGACTCAACTAAATCTTGACCACAAAGTTTCCCGTGCGAGAGTGTGATGTATGATGCTACATATGTGGTTTTCAATTGACATTTTTCCAAATAAAGTATTTCTTTTAATCGTTGGCATAAACTAAAGTTACAATTGAACAAGGGACCGAAAATACAAGCAAGCTTATCCCCACAAGTAAAGGTATAGGAAATCTTGATTGATAATCAACACTATTCCATAAGGTCTTGTGGTATTATAAGGAGTTCACTCATAGGAGAGTTAGTATTCGATTTACCGGTAGTGTGTGAAGTTCAAACTCCACTCCTTCGGGCAAAGTAGTTGGGACCTCGGCAGAATGTTCGGCTAGAGTATCGAGAAGTGGAAGACCATAGAAACCCAGTAAGCCCTATTCACAACAATTTCAAACAGAACAAAGAAATGTATTAATTGAGGTTCTATATCATTCAACTTCAACAAGCACGATTTGTCCTTAGTAAGTAACCTCAAGATCTTGCTTTTGGATCCTCTTCAACGTCTCGATTATTAGCCGAGCTGCTTCTTCAGCTCTTCTCGGAGGTGGTTGTGCTCCTCTCCATGCATCTAGGAGTCTTCTATACCTTCATATATGCATATACATATTTTGAAATTATGCAGACCTTGGAGATAATTAGTATATAAATGCTGTTTTCATAGATTATAACTAGACCAATTATATAACTACCAATTAGCTTGGGCCTTCTTGGAGGAACTAACATGGTTACTGAGTCCTTCTGGGACCTGAAAATCACCAAACACAACACAAAATTAGGATATTCAGTTGGTATTAATTAATCACTAATTAACCCAATTGTCCTTTTGTTTTCTTTAATTACTCACTAGTCATATTCATCAACGATATCTATACATAAAAAATAAGCATGAAATGAAAGGTTAAAGAAGGGGGCGAAAAAAAAGGCAGAGGCAAAAAATTGCTTTATTTAGGTCTCAAATTGACCAACATTGATCGGTGAAACACTACACTATTTATATACTACTAAAAATCTAACACGACGACTCTGTTTCCGTTGATGAAAATATATATATGCATACACATATCTATAATATATGTACTTATAATGTAGAGAAATATTTGGATTTATAATGAAAAAAAAACCTGAGAAGTGATATCAAAGTGGAAGAGATCATGAGCAAGAGCGGAGACGCCATGAGGAACGAGTGAAGGATGAGAGTGAGCAGGACTCGCAGGAGTCTCACTTGTGCTTGGTTTGCAGCACAGCAACCTTAGCACATTTCCCATTCTCCCTTCTTTTTTCTTTCTTTTCCTTTTTTGTTTTCTTGATTTTCTCTCTCAAGAAAAAGCTTCAGGGAAGAGAGGGAGAGGAATGCTGGCAAAAGCAGAGAGTAACGAGAGACCAAGGGGAAGAGAGAGAAAGAGTCAAAGTCTTTACTCTGTACGGAAACAGACCAATTATTGAAGTCCAATAATTGGTAATAAACAATAGTCAATGTAGTTTCAAACAGATAGTTGGGTGGCTATGGCAGCATGGCTATTGACCATTCTCCGTGATCGAATCTATATCATCATAGGTATAAATGTTTTGCTTTAAAATACATCAAATCCATTAGCATTGGAGACTATGTCCCTCATATAACCTAAAAAAAAAATCAAATTCAACACTACCCTCTCTCGGCAAGGACAAGATGATCCGAGATTTTTGTTTTATAGTCTCGTTTCTTTTTAATCCCTTCTCCGGCTATATGCTTCCAATCCATTAGGGCCCTAGCAAGTTTGTAAAATTCAAAATAATTAAGATAAATACCATTAAGATTAAACAATAATTTAGCATATGAAATTTACTTACATATTCATTAGATTATTAAAATCGTCCCGCTTCTTATCCGAAGAGGATCAAAATAAATGATTAGGTCCTCCTATGGGTCAATAACTCCAAAACCCAATGTCTCCCTCTATTATGTGGCACGAGATAAACTCGCCCTTTTGATACGTTATGCAAAAAGGCGACAAGAGCATTGGCTTGCTCTCTAAGGCCAACAACTAGAGTATTTGTTTTAACCTGTGAGATCAGGGTTGGAGACATAAACACAAACTTTTCAGCTCGCCCATTAGCGACGCATAATTCCGCCAAACATTTCCTTAAGAATATCAAAATTGTTACACTAGACCACGTATATAAGATTTTCCAGATAAAATAAATAAAGTTTAGAAATAGAATGAAATACCTGAGGTATACTAATATAAAATTTGCCCTAGTTTCTTTAAAAGTAATGAACTCATAAATATAATCAAAGTTAAGAAATGCAGGCATGTCAGCACCACTAATTGTTATGGTATCGAGACCTCTATCTGATTACCTTCATCCATGGAACTAAGTGCATAATAAGCCATAGGCCTCAACTCTATGTTCATTTTATTAAAGTCAAATGATGGTCTTTGTTGTTCCGCATCTTATTGTACCTCAGTTCGAGAGTTGATTGGCTTTTTATATCTTTTGGAGCATTTATTTCCCTTAGCTACTTATTTAGGAACGTGATTAGGCCCTTGACTCGCCTTGTTCATACTCGTATCGAGCTCAATTAATATTTTTGGCCAAGTGACAAACTCATTAACAGCCTCCTCCACAGTTGTTGCCTCGTCCATCGGAATAGGTAGTGCCGCTTTTTTTAATTTTGGCACAATGATTGACACTCGCACATTACTTTCACTTAGTGGCATCCCATGGACTGTATCGGTAGGAAGGCTCTCCATCTATGCCCTTCCAATCGCAACAAGCAACTGTCCACTCTGAAGTTTATCCTTAATAAAGAGCTTACACTTCTGACTATTGACCGGCATAGTTGGTGAATCAGACACTCTAGATTATTTATCATGGAAAGTGCAACTAGCCTTAAAGCTATTGTGTTGGTCAACGGTTGACATATTCTCCTGGTCAATCGATGGCTCCACATCTTTCTTTGCAAATAGACCATGCACCATCTCTTTTAATTCTTCAATTTTGTGTGTCATTTACAATACTACAGTATCAACTTTCGAACTTCGCTTTAGGTTGAAGTACTGAGACTCTTTACAAACTTTGATTGACCATGGGTACGTCCCGGGTGTTCAGGTTTGGATAATGCTTGGGTCAATACATCATTAGTGCCAACAAATTCGAACTTGCCTTGGTCTCCTGTGTGTTGTACTTCACCTACGAGAATTAAAAACACACATTATAAATAAAAGTGTTATAGGTGGATCTAGTGATAAAGAATTTATTATTAATTAGTAAGCTTACTATCAACTCAAAAACTTGTCGATATGATGGATCCTTGAACTCTCCATCTTTTTTTATCCGTGATTCTAGCCACAACCCATCTCTTTTTTCCTATTTCCCTTTCTTTTTAAACTGTAATTTATCATTGCTAGTATACATGAATAATTAAGAAAAAATATTTAGAACGATTTATTAGAAACAGAACTTAATGACATACCAACTTTTGGTCAAACTTTCTATATCTGTCTCGGCCTCTTCTTGATGTGTGTTCACTATTGGCCCTTAATTCGCTTCCATGATCCGAAAGTTGTTGAAATTGTAAGAATGTTTTATACTGAACGAATTTCACCCAATCATCTTCTGTAATATTAGGGTAGTTGTCAATTACTTCTTGAGGTTGTTCTCACACTTTCTTGTGATAGGAAGTCCTCAACAAAATCTTGTAAAGATCATGTCGAAAATTCCTTGCAGCTTCACCACATGATTTTAAACAAGCACTCCGAAATCCTTCATCCACGGTGAAAGAAGTAATGGCTTCTTTCCAAATTAGGTTTTTTGTTTCGTCTAAACCACGAGATCTCCAATCTTGTATCCATAATGGAATGTACTCTCAAGCGAGTACACAATCCAACTCATCAATTCATCACCATGCTTCCCTTCAGGTTGTCCTTTCTAGTCAAAGGTGACTTCAATTCGTTCTCCTCTTTTCCTTACTACATGGACTCGTTTCATTAGAGTTGCCCTTCGTTTACCATCGACATTGGGATTAAATGGGTCTCTTCTTCGTGGTCTTCCCTTTTTGCATACTCTAGCTCTATTTTATGTCATTTTTTATTGCAACACTCACCTATTTTATTGCAACATACATACACAAAATAAACAACTAATCGGTCCAATTTAATCTAATCAAATTCACATTCACCAAGAATGTTAAAAAATCCAAGCATACTACCCTAAATCTATGTAATTAAAACAATTTTTGCTTATATATTAAATATTTCTACAAATTACCCCTGCAAATGCAAGAATACCCAAAGAAAATCTGTATAAAAACACTAGAAACAAATTCCATATGATTAACCAAATGAAATTCCATTTTGACATTTCATGGAGCATGTGGTGGGTGGAAAAAAAATGCATAGAATATAGTCTACAAAGATCTTAAACTGCTAAAAAATGCACAAAAGATACGTCTATAAAGAGCAACAAAAAAAATTGAACAATAATAAATACACAAATTACACTCCAAGAAAGTTACTAAAAAATTGTGTGTTTGTATTTTTGTTAGAAAACAAGAAATTGAGCAAAAAAAGTCACCTTGCTTTTCTCAGAAGCAAAAGAGTCACGGCCTTAATGGGAAGAGAGGACGGTAGAGGCGGCGGTGGAAAAAGGAGAGAGAGGGGAGCACGGCGGTGCTGTTCGTGGGCAAAGGAGAAAGAGGGTAGGAGAAATTGTCGTGTGGTCGAGAGGGAAAGAGATGAAAATGAGAGGATGAGGAAAATGAGATTAGCAAAGGGCTCATGTGCAGATTTTAATGCCTAAAAATTCAAATTTTAAAATATTTTTCAGAAAGTTTACATGGCAACTGTCGTGTAATCTCAAGATACAACAACGGTTTTCAAATAAATCATCGTCATATCATAACGTTTACACAACGGTTCTTTGTAGAAACCATCCTGTTATATTGTGATACGACGACGTTTTATTTGAAAACCGCCATCATATCTTGAGTTTACACGACAGTTTAAACAGGAACCGACGTGTAATTGCATTTTTTTTCCTTCTTTTTTTTTTTTTTTTGTTTAATCATCCTACGGCCTACTACCCTGTGTGTGTTTTTAAACAGTGACCCAAACTGCTATAATATTGAACCTTGTTCAACATTAATGTTCATATCATGAACGTTTACACGACGGTTCTTTGTAGAAACCGTTGTGTAATTGCATTTTTTTTTAAAAAAATTTCCTTCTCTTTTTTTTTTTCTGTCATCCTACGGCCTATTACCCCATGTGTTATTTAAATAGTGACCCAAACTGCTATAATCTTGATCCATGTTCAACATTAATATTCAATATATATCAAGCAACATAATAAAACAAACTCTAATACATAGCAAATTAAAATAAAATGGTAATCAAAAGGAGTCAATTAATAATAATGATATACAAACGACAAAATATTCAAGTTTTACTCTCTTTTTTTTTTCTTTGCTTTCTCAACACTTGTCCACTCAATATCGAGTCAAATCAAGTGAGAAACATCATCATTGAAATCATCAATCTCCTCAACCGATAGTAATCTCTTTGTGAATGATAGAATGTCGGTGCAATCTTTCTCATCTTCTTGACCATCACAGATCATTCTTTGCTTTATTGGCAGAATTAAGGACAACTTTAAATTATTGGGATATGTTGTATAAAATACTTGGATTGGTTGTGATGATATAATGAACATATCATTTTTGTATCTCAGTCATCTAAAGTCCACCACTGTGATGCCATTACTGTTAATCCTAATATAATTATTGTCAATCCATTTGCACATAAAGAGTGCTACTTGCAATCTACAGTAATCAAGTTCCCAAATGTCTTCAATGAAACCGACGTAGTTCATGGTCCCATTTACTGGATTCTTGTTCTTTACGGTTGAAATATGCATAGCCTCGGCATGGAGACTCACACCACTATTTTGAATGGATGCTTCTCATACTTTCGCGAGTGTAAAATGTATAACTATTGACAAAGTATGATGTATACCATCTA